>APFE031063668.1:67756-89633 GCA_000404065.3 Pinus taeda
CATGACATGCCAAGTGTCACCTATGAGGACTCCTATAAAAGAAGGGGCAAGCCATGAGAGAAAGGACTTTTTTTGGGGAACCCTATTGTTGGATGGATGACATGATGTGAAAGCAGTGACTACGAAGCTATAGTGAGTTTGGTGAGGTAGAGGATTTCTTTTAGAGAGGGGACTCTTGAGCTAAGGTTGCTCTCCTCTGCCAGCTAGATTCTTCCTCCATTATACAACCCCATTGCAGCTCGGGGGTCCGCGAGGAAGAAGAGTACCCAAGGAGTAGGCTGGGAGGTTAACCAGTGGGTCTCGTTTTCGGATCAAGTGCGTCATCATATACTCGCAGAAGTGACCGGCAACAAGGAAATACCAGCGACCACAGAGCAAGCGGAGTCTCGCCTCTCCGGTGTACGGTACATGTGTATTTCGTTACTACTTGACCTTAGATTTAAAAGTATATAAATGTGGTGTTATGTTCCTGAAATGAGCATCAACGATGTGTGTGTTGATGGAATTGAAATCTCAATGTGTTTGTTTTCCGGTTGTAATTGTTGTGTATAAAAGAATATATATATATATATATATTGTTTTAGCTGGGTCATTTCACTGTTTAGGTGGGTCGTTTCAAATTGTATGATTCTTAATAACTTCATTCCACCATCAAAGGTTCTTAGCACTCAAATGCATTGTCATTTCTGTTGTTGGAGCTAGATTATTCTCAACCATCTGTGCTTCATCAAAACATAATTTCCACCAATGTATCCTTTTCAAAGGTGTTGGAACAACTGGGTACCATTCTCGAAATACAATTGATCACTGATCCCCATAATATCTATGAGAGTCATGTAAAAGATCAGATTTCAATATATCGTATGTTGTTAAAACAATATCTGCATCTACTAGTTCATTTAGACTGGTTCCCATAGTGTTCTAAAGTGGATTCACTTGTAATATATTTAACAAATCCATACACTCTAACCTTTAAAGATACCCCTTTTAGTATGATGAGCAATTTTACTCTGCCATTGTTGCAATATTGGTGTTGGACAATCAACCCCATTTCACGGTCTTAAATTTGAATCAACTCTCAGAAATTCTGACAAATGAAGTGTTTCTCAGTCTTGATAATACCGCGCTACTTTCCATTACTAAACTTTTCCTTCATCCTCTGCCTCTGATGTACATACATGGTCTCGAGAGTGACGTATATAATTTTCGCAAAGCCATAAAGAACATCTCCTAGAATGAGGGCAATGCACACAAAAGCTTTGTAGAATTTTTTTTTTTTAAGATTTTTAATATTTTAGTTGTGCCAAATTGAGGTACAACAGGTGAAATGGAACTTGTCACTCAGTTAACTCAGTTAATTTGAGTTGGGGAAGCTTGAGTTCAATTCAGTATGTTTGATTGCTAATTTATAGCAATTTGCTTTAGTAAATTTGAGTTATTGTCGGTTTAACTAGTTCTAACTGTCAGAAGAACTAGTGGAGGTCAAGTTGTGGAAGTGGAAATTCAACCACAATCAATGATCAACCAATTCACTGATCAATCAGCCCAAAATAATTGTTTCATGGAAAGTATTGAGTTACCCAGTAGAGATGGAGATTCCAAGGCAGTGTACTATCAATTGTAGCATATTCCAATGTGTATAGGTGGTGCATGCAGTTATAGGAAGGACCTAAGGGAAGTGTGCAATTCAATAGTGGGAAATTCCTAAATAATAGGGGCCAAATTCCTAGAGGAACAAGGCAAGGAAATAGGAGCTTGGAGGGCTTGAAAATTGGCTAGGTGTTGGATAGAGTTAGTTAGTCAGGCAGAGGGATAGACTATACACTTGCAGGTTGTGCTCAGGCTTGAGCAAGCATACGTATTTCATCTCTATTCTCTGATTAATGCAATATAGATAGTAAGGGGTTTTGGGTTGTTTTTTTCCCCTAGATAAATCCTTGTGCATGTGTGATGTTTCCTTTTGCATGTCTATGATTTGTGTTTTAGATGGTGAATTAAATTTTGCAGATCAGTAGAGTAGCTTCAAGTCTTGTGGTTTAGTAAATTTCATTAACAGTTTTGAATCTACACATTAATTTCTACATGGTATCAGAGTTGGGAGCACTATAAAACTAAGATTTCGAAGTTGTCATTGCAGGAAGTTCGAATTTGAAGATCAGTGTTACAAGTTTTCTTCGGGACTGAGAAGATGGCTTTCAATGGACTCAAGCTTGAGTATTCCTTGGAAGGCACCTTAAACTTTGTGGTATGGAAGGACCGCATGGAGGCAGTTTTGGATGATAATGGGTTGCTAAAATACATCAAGATAGATGTAGAAAAACCCCAAGCATTTGATGCCCAAAATCTTTCTCAGTGGAAGAAAGATGTGGCCAAGGCAAGGAGAATCATATTGGAGGGAGTACGGGATCATATTGTCTCAAATATCCATGGAAAATAGACTTTGTTCATGATGTGGAAAGCATTGACAGAATTTTTCAAGAATAGTAGGGACCATAAGAAGATGGCACTCAAGGACAAACCTCGAAGTATCAAGATGCAAAAGAATGACACAATTCTGCAGTATCTGAAAAATTTTACACAATGTTGTGTTGAACTTAGCGAGACCAATGTTAATGTACCTAAAGAAGAATTTGTAGCTCTATCCCTTATGGGCCTTCCCGAGAGTTGGCATAGCTATCAAGATTCGGTAAATGGTAGGGAGAAACTACTAAGTTGGGAGCGCTTATTGTCCAACCTGGTATAGGAGTAAATAAGATGGAATACCAGAGATGAGACTTCATCCAAGGGTGAGGATGAGGATAATTATGCCTTGGATAGAATGGAAAAGAAAGGGAAAGGGAAGAAATATCAATCCAAGTCAGAATCTAGTCAAGGGGGGAACAAGAAATACTTGTCTAGAATAAAGTACTTTCACTGTCATGAATTCAGACACTATGCCACGAAGTGTCCACACAAGAAGACAAGCAAGAATAACTCATGAGGAGTAGCAGGTGAAGACTTCGATTCATAGTTCGAGCTTGACTTCACTCTCATTGTATGCATGGCCAGAACAGTGATGGGAAGCGTGTGGTACCTTGATAATGGTGCCTCATTCCATATGTCAATGGGGAATATAGATATTTTAAGTGAATTGGGGGAGAAATATCTCCAGATGCACATTGATATGGGAGATGATGGAAGGTACAATGCGACCAAGAATGGTACAGTCACCTTTCAGAGGGAATCATGCTCCCCTCTTAGACTCAAGGATGTGATGTTTGTTCTGGGTCTAAAGAAGAATCTTGTCTCTGTTGAAGTTTTGGAAGACTGTGGTTATGATGTGATCTTTAGCAAAGGAAAGGCATTCCTAAGGCACATATCCACGAGATAGGTAGATAATATCAAGGTTTGTGTGAAGAACCTCCACAAGCTAGATGTGGAGGATTGTGTTGCATTTAGCACAAAGGAAAAGAAGGTGCAGAGCCACGATGTCGGTGAACTTTGGCATAAAAGACTTGGAAATTTTCATCATGGCGCTTTGAAGATCATGCAGCAAATTACCACAGGACTTCCCAAAGGAGCATTAGAGTATCAGGATACATGTAAAGGGTGTACCTTGGGTAAGTACACAAAATCCACTTTCCATTATTAGGATAGCAAAGCACATGTAGTCCTTGAAAGGATCCACTATGATGTTTATGGACCTTTCTCAATAGCCTCCACTACCAGGCACAAATATTTTGTCATCTTTATTGATTATTTCTCATAGAAGTGTTGGATGTTCTTCATCCGAAAGAAGGATGAGACTTTCTCCAAGTTCTTAGAGTTCAAGGCACTGATGGAGATATAAATGGGCAAGAAGGTGAAGGCTCTTAGGAGTGATTATGGAGGTGAGTATGTGTTGAATGAGTTTAGAAATTTATGTGCAAAAGAAGTCATTCGACGAGAGTTGACAGCACCACATAACCCACTCAAAATGGGGTGGCTGAGAGGAAGAACTGTAGCATTTTCAAAGCATCACGGGCGATGTTGCATGACCAAAGCCTACCTTTTCACTTGTGGCCTGAAGCATGCAACACAATGTTATATTTGCAGAATAGGAGTCCTCATCGGATTCTTAGCATGATCATCCCAGAGGAGGCTTTCTCGGGGAGGAAGCCTGATGTGTTGCACTTTAGGATTTTTGGAGCCTTTGTTTATTATCATGTCTCCAAATAATCAAGGAAGAAGCTAGAGCTAACAGCAGAGTTGGGGGTATTTGTGGGTTACAGAGAAACTCCCCACAACTACTGTGTGTATTTTCCATCCCTCATAATGATACTTGTGTGAAGGGATACAAAATTTGATGAAGAAAAATCCATGCGGTGCTCTCTTGAGAGGGAGCTTCAGATCCCACCAGAGGAGCAGCTTTTAACTCCAAAGGAGGAGCCTCAGGATGTTGTGGAGCAGCCACAATTTGAGGAGCAGAGAGTCGAGATAGCCACTCAATGAGAACCATCCAAAGAAGGAAGGAAGAGAACCAGGGAAGTTAATAGACTTGTGCAGGATTCGAGGGAGAATGTGGGTGCTCCTTCAAATCGACACAAGCAGAGAAGGTCACTAAATTGATACACTAGCTACATGGCTCTAATGACTAATCTAGTAGAGACTGAGCCATCCTCTTTCGAGGAAGTAGTAGAGAAACAAATATGGGTTGATGCAATGGTAGAGTACAAATACATTGTAAAGAACAGTGTTAGGGAATTGGTCCCAGGACCAGTAGACAAATTAGTTGTGGGTTCAAGATGGATCTTCAAGGTGAAGCAGGCACCAAGCAGAAGCATAGAAAAGTATAAGGCCAAATTTGTGGCTAAAGGGTACTCTTAGGTGGAGGGGATTGACTATGAGGAGACATTTTCTCCTATAGCAAGGCACTCATCCATGAGATCAATCCTTGTTTTGGTTGCATAGATGGGATTGGAAGATCCACCAGAGGAATGTGAAAACAACATTCATCAATGGAGTTATTGAGGAGGAGGTGTATATCAAGCAACCAGAAGGCTTTGAGACTTTTGATCGAGAGTCTCGTGTGTGCATACTCAAGTGAGCATTATATGGTCTCAAGCAAGCACCCTATGCTTGGTACACTAGGATCAATAGCTATCTCACCAGTTTGGGCTTCACCAAAAGTGAAGCGGATAGAAACCTATATAATATTTTGGTAGAAGGTAAATTGTTGATTTTTTTTATATGTTGATGACTTGACCTTGATTGGTGATGAGCATCTGATCAGATCTTGCAAGGAGGACCTTGCAAGAGAGTTTGAGATGAAGGACATGGGTCTCATACACTACTTCCATGGATTGGAAGTATGGCAAGGTGATGAGGAATTGTTTGTCTCTTAGGGAAAGTATGCCAACGAGATACTTTAGGGGTTCCATATGAACAGGTGCAAACCCATGGAGACTCCTCTAGTGACCAAATGGAGGAAAGATGATGCCACTTTAAGAGAGGAAGTGGATGTTATTTTTTACTGGTAGTTGGTGGATTCTGTCATGTATCTTGTGAACACACGACCAGATATATGATTTACATTCAACCAGCTAATCCAAGCTATGGTTAGGCAAACCAAATTAT
The DNA here is from genome assembly GCA_000404065.3 of Pinus taeda. Lineage (NCBI taxonomy): Eukaryota > Viridiplantae > Streptophyta > Pinopsida > Pinales > Pinaceae > Pinus > Pinus taeda. The sequence continues at coordinate 73,352 of APFE031063668.1, forward strand.
TTTGGAGGGCATCTAAGCATGTTTTACAGTAACTCAAAGGCACTACCCAGTTTGGAATTTGGTACAAACGGACAGAGGGAGTGAAGTTGTGTGGCTTCACTGATGCAGATTGGGCGAGGAGTCCATTAGATCGGAAGATTACATTAGGTGGAATTTTCAGTGTTGGGTCCACAACGGTTTCTTGGTATAGTAGGAAGCAAACATCTATGGTGCTTATCTCGACAGAAGCAGGATACATTGTTGCAAGTCAACCAGCATGTGAGGTGATTTGGATGAGGAATATACTTGTTGGCTTGTTTGGTCAGATGATGGATCCAAATGTGATTTACTATGACAATCAAAGTTGCATCAAACTCTCCAAAAATCGTGTTTTTCACGATCAATTCAAGCATATTGATATCTCGTATCACCATCTATGGGATTGTGTGCAGAGGTGGATTATGTTGTTGCAATGGATTCTGACAAAGGAACAAGATTTTGATATTTTGACAAAGTCCTTTTCAAGAGGGAAGCTTGAGTTCCAAAGGTGCGGGATAGGGGTGGTTTATAATACCTTTCTTGTTGAGAGAGAGTGTTGAAAATGTAGCAAGAAAATATAAGTTTGACTTTGCCTTGGTCAAACTAGAGAAAATTCGAATTTTTATTTCAACAGAAATCTTGGAGGTAGTTAACTGAGGTGACATGGAACTTGTCACTCAGTTAACTCAGTTAATTTAAGTTGAGGAAGCTGAGTTCAGTTCAGTATGTTTGATTGCTAATTTGTAGCAATTTGTTTTAGTAAATTTGAGTTATTGTAAGTTTAACTAGTTCTAACTGTCAGAAGAACTAGTGGAGGTCAAGTTGTGGAAGTGGAAATTCAACCACACTCAGTGATCAACCAGTTACCTGATCAATCATCCCAAAATAGTTGTTGTGTCCAAAGAATTCAAGTTACCCAGTTGAGATGGATATTCCAAGGTAGTGTACTATCAGTTGTAGCATATTCTAATGTGTACATGTGGTGCATGCAGTTATAGGAAGGACCTATGGGAATTGTGCAATTCAATAGTGGGAAATTCCTAAATAATAGGGACCAATTTCCTAGAGGAATGAGGCAAGGAAATAGGAGCTTGGAGGGCTTGAAAATTAGCTAAGTGTTGGATAGCGTTAGTTAGTCAGGCAGAGGGATAGACTATACACTTGCAGGTTGTGCTCAGGCTTGAGCAAGCATACATATTTCATCTCTATTCTCTGATTAATGGAATATAGATAGTAAGGGGTTTTGAGCATTTGCTTTCCCTTAGATAAATCTTTGTGCATGTGTGATGTTTCATTTTTTATGTCTATGATTTGTGTTTTAGATGGTCAATTAACTCCCATGGATTAGTAGAGTAGCTTTAAGTCTTGTAACATAGTAAATTTCATGAGCAATTTTGAATCTATGCATTAATTTCTACATCTCTTGTGACACAAAAAAAAACACTAGGAAGACACTATTAACTTGTTGAAACATGTTATTACCAATGGGCATAGTTAGTTGGTGCCCATAAGAATAAATATCGAGGAACCAAACCAAAATCCTACGATACTAGTTGTAATGCTAAGTTAATTGGTAACTTTTATTGGGATGTTGAATAGTACTTTGAACAATCGAATGCAAGTTCATATGAGGCCAAGATGAATGATACAAAAATGTTATTGACAGGTGTCACAAAGGTTTGGTGGAGAAATTGAGTAAAATAATTAGCAACTAGTCACAATATAGAGTTGATAGAAGCCATGAAAGCTTCATATAGGCTAAGGAATTAGTCCTAGATTACACAAAATCAATTGTTGGATCTAGAGCATACATGCAGTATTCAAGCTTACATAAATTAGTTTGTAGGCCTCATGTTGAAGATTAAGGATGTGCCTAAAGAAGATAAGATATCCCATTTTATGAATCGATTGCAATGTTGTGCATAAAGAGATCTATGATGCTAGAATGAGAATACCCTTGTGGAACTAATCATTGCAACAAACAAGATGTTGGACTACAAGGTAGATGCAAAAGGAGGTCCAAGGAAAAGAGAGCATTCTTTAGGACAAAAGCAGTCTCGAAAGAAAAATAAGAAATAAAAATGGAAGGTGAAGTTATCTAGGAAGTCTAGCAAAACCAAGACCAAACAATTAGGCATGATTAAGAAAAAATATTCCTATTTCTTGTTGGATTCATGCAAAATATCATCATGCAAAAAAAAATATAATGAAGAAAAAGTTTTTGTTGTGGAGCAAGTGGACAAAGCCTATGTCATTATTTTTGCAAGTCTTGGGTGTTGTGTTAGAATAAAAGTCTATAGAAAGCCAAGAGAAAGACTTTGATATGTTCCAAAAATTCTAAATTGAAGGCCAATTGATGCCATGTTTGATTCTCAGGAACCCATAAATTCATGAATGGAACATATTACAAGAGACCTTATATTGTAGCTTGAGCCAATGCAAACTTATTTCAAAGCAGCAAACTCAAAAGTGGAAAAGGTGGTTTGCATAACCAATGGAATCACATTGAATATCAGAGAATAGAGTGGTATTGTGAGTTTTACCATTATGCATATGAATGACCTTTGAGGTTGTTTTGGGGGAAGAATTATTAAGGAAGGTGAAGGCAACATCTATGTTTCACTTAGATTGTTTGGCCATTTTTTCAATCCAAGATCCATGTGTCATCCCTACATTAAGGAAGAAATGTGAATTTGTTGTTAGAATGACTTCCGTGAGCATGGTTTCCACAACTGGTCAAGGGATGAGAAACTTTATAGTATATAACTTGGAGGAAATAGACTTAATGGACAATTTACAAGCATAACTTATTAGTTTTGGTAACACCTAATATTTTTGGGACTCAAATGCCCATTTCCAATGCTACAAGTGATCATTACTATAGTTGTGAAGAATCTTGATTCATATAAGCATATGTTAATGTTCCAATCAATGTTTAATGTTCAACATTATATTGCATACAAGTTGTGCTAGTAGTGACATCAATGCTAACAAAATATTACTTAATGTTTTTATCAATAAAAGTACTCTCAACTTTAGCAATGAATAAGAAAGCTTACATACAAATGAGAACTTAGATGTTGTAGAGAAACTTATATTGTTAACTAAAATTTGTTGATGTAGAAAATTGAAATAGTGTATGTTTCACCTTGTAAGGTATCACAATACAATTTGTCTGATGCAAATGACCCAGAAGAAGCTATCATTATTTACAACTCTTGAGATATCACTATAAGCTTACAATGGTTTTCCGCGCTAACTAAAATATTCAATCAATTGTAGTACAACACATTGGTTCACTTATGGTCGTCGTATTGAATGGCTTTCGGTACCTCCATCACATGATCACCTTTGTGGCCATTGATCAACACAAATGGACATGGCAAAAGGATGGTGATTAGAAGAGTCAGCTTTGGGTGCCCTTGCATGATGGTAAGGTGCACCATAGACATGTCAAAGCTCACATTAGTTGGGTGCACCATAGACATGTCAAAGCTCACATTAGTTGGGTGCACCAAGAGAAGCTTATAAGGGAATTTAGCAAGGGAAGGGAAAAGGGAGATTATGGCATTCAAGCTTGTTTGATCCACAAGTATGGTACACAATGAACAAGACTGATACAGAGAAATTGACTAGATTTTATATCCTTGGAAGAGGAGATGATCCACACATGCCAAAGAATTAAGAATTCCATGGAAAAATGTTAAAACATTGTAGAATTCATGACTACAACCTTTAGTGCTAAAGTTGATGGATTGTTGAAAGAAATGGAAAACTTGTTGAACTCTCTTATGACACAAATCAAACACTAGGAAGACACCATTAACTTGTTGAAACATATTATTACTAGTGGGCATAGTTCGTTGGTTCCCATGAGGATAAAAGTCAAGAAACCAACCCAAAATCATATGATGGTAGTTGCAATACTAAGTTAATTGGTAACTTTTATTGGGATGTCGAATTGTACTTTAAACAATTGAATGCAAGTTCAAATGAGTCTAATATGAATGATATAACAATACCCTTGATAGGCATCACAAAGCTTTGGTCGAGAAACTGAGCAAAAGAATTAGCAACTAGGCATAATATATAGAATATTGACAACTAAGTGGAGATGAAAGTAGCCATGAAAGCTCAATTTAGGCCAATGAATTAGTCTTGGATTGAATACAATCAATTGTTGGATCTTAAGCATATAGATGGAATTCAAGCATACTTCAAGGAGTATGGAGGCCTAATGTTGGAGATAAAGGATGTGTTTGAAGAAGATAAGTTTTTCCACTTTATGAATTTATTGCAACCTTGGACATAGAGTGATTTAGGATGCTAGAATGTGAAAAGCCTTGTGGTAGTCATTATTGCAACAAACAAGATGTTGAAATACAAGGTAGATGAAAAATGAGGTCCAAGGACAAGTGAGGACTCTTTCAGACAGAAGTATACTAGAAAGAACAATAATATAGACAAAGGGAAGGTGAAGTTGTCTAGGAAGTATAGCGAGAATAAGACCAAATAAATAGACATGCCCAAGGAAAAATATATTCATATTTCTTATTAGATTTTCACCAAAGATAATTGTGCAAAAATTGTTTAATCAAGAAAAAGTTGTTTGTTGGGAGAAAGTGGAAAAATTGTTTGTTAATGTTTTGTAAGTCTTGCGTGTTGTGTCAGAAGGCAAGTCTAAAGTAAACCAAGAGTAAGACTTCACAAGACTTTTATATGTTCCAAGAATGCTAAATGGAAGGTCAATAAATGCCATGTTTTTTAGTGGGGAACCCACAATTTCATGAAAGGAATATGTTGTAAGAGAGCTTATGTTGTAGCTTGATCCAACAAAGTTCTTTCAAAGGAGTGGAAAAGGTGTTCGGCATGGCTAATGGAGTCACCTTGAAGCTCAGAGATTAGATTAGAACTATAAGTTTCATCGTTATGCCTATGGATTACTTTGAGGATTTTTTGGAGGAAGAATTCATAACAAAGGTGAAGGCAACATCTATGCTTCACTAAGATTGTTTCGCCATTTTTTCAAACCAAGATCCATGTGTCATCCTTACATTAAGGAAGCAACATGAAGTTGTTGGTAGAATGACTTCCATGAGCATGGTTTCCAAAACTACTCAAGGGATGAGCAACTTTATAGTAGATAACTTGGAGGAATTGAACTTTATGGACAATTTATAGGAAATACTTTAGGAAGAAGTTATGTGCAAGCTTCAAGGGATATTAGTTTAATAAAGGCATTAGAGAATAACCTCGCTAGGATTGAATCCATATGAACCCCATACTGAAAATAGTAGTTAGAGTGGTGGATATTTTCTTATATAAGTAAGGTAGTTTAGCTCTAAGCAGACAATGGATATAGTGGGAGATTCATCCAAGGAAGGCAATGAAACATTTGACTTGTACAATCTAGAATTAACAGCAAACCAAGATGACAAGGTTAAGGAGTAGAAATATTGATATGTGACAAAAAAGGAAGACATTAAACCCTCATTGGGCACACTATAGCAATACAATTGGCAAGATTATCCATAAATAAAAATATTGTTGGAAGATGGTGATGGTAGAATTGTTTTGAATGAGTTTCTTTTGATGCATTTAACATAGAAGTATGGTGGCATTTTAGACTCTTCAAGTGACTTAGTGGATTTTGGATAGGTTTTTGGTATATATGTTGGTGGTATCCTTGGTAGCTTCTTGCAATTTTCCTCTCATTAACTTGCAGTAAGGAAACTCACTTCCCAAGGAGTAGGTAGTGGTGCCTTATGCACCTTTAGAAAATGTGTCTTGGAAAATTATGGTTAGTAATGACGTAATAGATGAGGAAATTATGGAGATCCTTTTATTTTTTATAAAAGTTGTATATAATGATTGAAATGTAGAAGGAAAATAATGTTTAGGCATGGGGAAGTGCATTCTCACAAATTGGACACGATAATTGGATTAGTTTGAGACAAGTGGATTAAGTGTATAGAAGCATGGTAAAGTTGGTTGAAGTATTGACGCAATCGTAAGTTTGGATGGTGAAATACTTGGCCATTTTGACAACCTTCTTGGTGGAGGTTTAATTATAGCCATATTTGCAAAGAGTAGTAGCCAAAAACACATCCAAAAGGCATCGTTAGCAGAAGTTTGGGAAAGGAACTTTGTTCAATGGAAGAATTGGACAATGGGTAATGACGTAGAAATTTTGGTAATGATAATTTGGAGCAGATAGAGAAGGAAATTGCATATGGATGCATAGGTATGTGTAGTATACTTGGGGGAAAATGGTTTCTTGAGGATGGGGACAACAATTAATTTTAGTGAGGTGAGATGCAAGGCCCTTTCCTTGAATGTCTTTGGGCACCTCTATTGCATTATCACCTTGATGGCCATTGACTAGTGTGTATGGACATGATAGAAGGTCGATTGATAGAAAAGTAAATTTTATGTTCCCTTACATAATGGTAAGCCATATCGTGGTTGCACCACAGATATGTTATGAATTCTTGATCAATATAGGCACAATGCAAACCTTGACAACTCACATTAGTTTGGCGCACCAAGAGAAGCTTGGAAGGGACCTTAGTGAGAGAAGTAAAAGCGGGGGTTATTAAAGATGGCCTCATTTGATATACAATTATGATGCATGATACATAAGATCGACATCAAGAACTTGACTGGATTTTATATACTTTGGTGTCGTGACACATGTAAATACAAGGAGTTGTACATTCAATACTTAGAGGTTGCAATGGACGTATAAGTGCCTTATGGAACAAGCATTCACATAGTGCAATTGTGGGACACACTTGTTGGGTGTAAATTCACTAGGCACGCATCTTCTAGGCAAAAAATCCATTAGATACACTATTTTGGTGCACCCATTCTAGGCACACTTGTTGAGTCTATGGCACTTTGGACTCAACACCATTTAACAATGGATAATTGAGGAACAAGTCATTAAGGGGGTAGTGGCACATTTAGGTAAATTCAAACTTGAAGATATGGGAACTTAGGCCCACCTTAGAGTGAAGGTTCTTGCAAGTGTAAGGAAAATCTCATAAAAAAAGATGTCTCAAAAGTTCAAAGGCATTTAAGATGCTCAAGGAAGTCAACCGTAAGAGAGTAAAAGTGTTGTAGATTGTGCTAAGTTTAAGGGTTGGCATATATAGGGTGAATTACAATTGGTTGAGTGAGAAAAAGAAGAAGACAATACATATAGAATGAAAGCCTAAGATTTCTTCAGGGTTGGATCTTGCAAGTTTGTTGGGTAGTAGGTAGAAAGAAGTATTACCTTATACTCATTTTACATCTATAATGGAGTTGTAGGGAAAAGATCGCAACTATGTTGTTGTAACTTTGTGACATTCTGCATGTAATAAAGTTAATGCACCTGCCTTGGGTGCCTCCCATACATATGTGTTGTGGACTCATTATGTTGTTGGGCATTATGATTCCTTGTGTTGTTTTATGTTAGATAAGTATTGAAATATTGGCTAAGTGTTAGAGTGTTGTTGGGATGTTTTAGAGTTTGTGGTTAGATGTGTGTTGACTATTGAATGAAACTGATTGATTAAGACTTAGTTTCATTTGACAAGTTGTAGCTTAAGTTCAAGTTATGGGTATACCTTAAATGGAGATGCATTTCTTGTTTGTAATAGGTGCAAGTTGGTTGAGCCTAAACAACCAAGGAAAGGTAGTGCCACGCGGCGTCAAGTGTTGAAACAAACTTTGGGAAACTCAAGTTTGCAAAGAAATACTTAGGTGGACTATAAGTTCATGACAGGTGGTATAAAAGCATATTTTTCACCACTCTCCAAAGGAAAGATGGAATAAGAGTTGATTTTGAGATAGTTTTGGAAGCCTTAATCATTATTCCTACCGTGAAAAGTGATATCAAAGCATTATTCAACATGTTGGAAAAAAAATGGAGGAAAGACAACAAGATTCAGATAAGTTTCCAAGAATTCGAGTGAATTTCCAATCGGTAGATTAGACGTAAAGACAATTTTTCATCATAAACACAATAATGGTGGATAGGCTCCTAATAATCTAAGAGTGAAGACTAGAATCACAACCTTAGAAAGGAATATTGAGAAGATGGAAACATATATTTGTAAGAATGGAGAAAATATTGAATCCTTCGAACAATAGATGATCCATGTGCACCAAAGCTTCAACAATTCTATAGATGAGTGTTAGAAAACTATTGCCTTTAACTACCACCTTGAGCAGTGGTGTTGATGGAAGGTTGAAAGTGGTGGAAGACTTGTTGAAGTATGTTGTGACACAAGTCAAAGACTAAGAATACACCACTGACTTGAGAAATTAGTTGTTTCCAATGGGCATAGTGTTATAGACATATTTGGGCACATCAACCCCAAACTTATATGTCGATGTATTAGGGCTTATCAACCCCTAAAAGAGTTGTTTCATACCTTAAAGGAACATAGTCATCTGAATGCATCATTCCCCAAAAGTTCCATCTGAGAAACCACCCAGAAATTGCCTAAATTAAACCATACTGACTGCTCCACTGGCAAAGTGCGATGCATACTGAGTGGTACATTGCCAAAGTGTGATGCATATTGTTTAGGCCTTCTATAGGGTACAATGGCCGAGGATGGACAAAAGTCCAGGAAAACTTGCTAAGTGGTTGCTCATGGAATCTTCTAGAAACCTCTCATGTGCCACTTGCCTCTCTAAATTCGCCCAAGGATGAATAAGGGATCTAAGAAAATCTCCAATCCCTTCTCTTGTAACAAGTGTAATGACACTAATAAAACCCCATGGATGACTCACACCCTTGAAAACATCTATAAATGGATCCCTCATCCAAGAGATCTAGAGGCTGGAATGTTGTGAATTGCAAGGAAGTGTTGATAGTTTGTAATTGAGGAAAGAGCATTGTATTGTTGGAGTGATATTGCTATTTCATGAGGTGAAGAGGGATTGAAGCTAGGAGGATGATGTTGGATAAGACATTTGGGTTGTAATTCTCCTTTCTATTAATAAAGCTCTTCAATTTTTCTTCCATATGATTGTGCAATTGTGAATGTTATCATTTGTGAATGCTATCGTTTGTTCATTATATATCTGATTCTGTAATGTTTATGTTGTAATAGATCACGATGCTTTGACGGTTCTTTGTTGTTGTACTTGTGCAGGTACTCTCCAAGCGTGTTAAGTATGGGGAGGAGTTGTAGATCTGTCAAAGGGGAGAGAGATCAAGCAAGGGATTAAGCGAAAGTTCCAGGTTGGTTCCATTATCTTTCTCTTATCTGTTACACATAGAAGAAAACATTGGATTGCTTTGAACTGTTGTTTCTAGGGTAGCTGCCAAACCTAGAGGGCTAGCATTCTTTAGGAATACTAGTTTTCCCATAAACACATAGTTCATTGGTTCCTATGAGGATAAATATCAATGAACCAAATTTTTGCAATGGCACCTGGAATTCTAATTTACTTGGTAACTTCTGTTGGAAAGTTGAACAATGCTTAAAACAAATGAATGCATGTTCAAATAAGGACAAGTTGACTGTTGCAACTTTGTTCTTTATAGGTACAAAAAGTTTTGGTGGAGAAACGGAGTGTAGAAATTGATAGTTGGGGACAATATAGAAAATATTAACAACTACCCAAAGATGAAAGTAACCTTGAAGTCTTAGTTTTGGTGAATGAATTAGTCTTAGATTGCATAAAATCAAGTGTTGGCTCTTAAGCATACAAGAAATATTCAAGTTTACATTAAGGAGTCTGCAAGCCTCATGATGGCGATGAAGTACATATATGAAGAAGATGGGGTGTTCCACTTTATGAATAGATTGCAACCTTGGCCAAAAAGTGATCTATGACATTGGAACATTCAGACTAACATGCACACAAATTGGCATCTATTTAATGCTCGTACAAAATTTTTTTGAAGTACCTTTATCCATTTTTATACCACCCTATCTATTTTTCCCATATTGATGCATTTTTCATCAAGGCACAATTATCTACAAATTATTTCACTTTATTGTACAATCTTATGTGTTTATGAAGGAATCTACTTTTTTTATGTCAAACTATGAGAATCCGTGAGAACCACTTCAAGCAAGCTTAACTGGTGACTCTTGAAGCAATGGTCAAATATTGTTATCACAATACCCTCATTTGTTTCTGCAACACTTTCTAGTTGCAGCAACACCTAGGTACCTTGTTGTTGCAACATGGTGTTTTAACTATCGCTTATGCAATAAGACTAAAGAGCAAGTGTTGCAACTCCTACTATTGCAACATGACTACAAGTAAAGAGTTGTAACTCCAACTACGATAACTTGAACAAGGTTCAATGCTGCAACATGTCACTTCAGCATGAAAGAGTGCATTTTTGCAACTCTAATTGCCACAACATGATAAATTATGGTGCTGCAACTCCATTGTTGCAACATCACATAGTCATTAGAACCAATGTTGTAACATGCCTAAGCCTAATGTTGCAACATGTTGTAACCATTGAGAATAGTCATTGCCACTTAAGACAGTTGGCACAATGCACCTCTAACCAACCTCCAACCACGCAATTGTCATCAAAGTATTGTAGGGTTACCATTTTACCACCTAAAGAATAAAGTGACAAGACGGAGTTGGCCACCATCAAGGAAATCTTGACAATAACGAATATTGACCCAGTTATCGCTTTTCACAACAACTAAATGAGTCAGTCTTTTTTTCTAGTATTTTCTACTTTTTGGTGGATTATTGTAACCAATAAGGAAAAACTTGAGAATCTAGAGATTCTCATGGCTATCCTTCAACCTTTTAATCCAATTTTGACTATAGTTTTGTGTATAAAATACATTACTCTACTCGAGCTAGGGGAGGATAGGAAAATTTGCATTTTTCTTTATGAACTTTTGTTAATATGAAGATCGTGGTTGTGTTCCATTTCCTATTTTTCTCTATGTGAATTATTTGCTACTAACTTAGGAGATATGCATTTCCTAAGGATGTAGGGCCCTCTCCTTAGTCAGGTACTGTTTGTAACCTTGTAGATTAGTTTCTAGTTTCATTTACATTTTCGTAACTTAGTTTCTTTATATTACTATAAGTTGATTAGTTTGATAACTTACTCTACTTTTTTGCAACTTGTTAATTTTATAAACTACTTTGTTTTGTTGGAACTCATTAATTTGATAATTTACTTAGTTTGTGTATGCCATTGCAACTCACTAATCTAATAAATTACTTTGTGCATGTACATTGTTGCAACTCACTAGTTAATATAAATGGCATTGTTCCTCTATGTTGATGGTTTATCTGATAAGTAGTTACATTTCATTATATCGTTGCAACTCATAAATTTGAATAGGTAACTTACTGTGTTTTCTGAAGACTGTTTTTCACTACTTTGTTTTCCAAATTTATAGTGTTGTCTTTAATATATTTAGTTGGGTTGGATTTTGTATATTGCAATTTATCAACATTCTATCATTACATATGCATGTTTTTTCTATGGATAGGGGTCATCGAAAACCTTGATCAAGTCACCACTTTACTACCTATGTTATTTATTTTATATTTGTGTGGATCGTTCTACCTGTGTTGGGGGTTAAAACATTAAGCTTCCTTGGCCCACTAGGTAAAAGTGTGTTATTTCAATTATGCAAGTGTGAATTTTAATTTCCTATAGGTGTGGTTTTATTTCCTTGGTGACTTGTAAAATAATTTAATATGTTGCCTTGAAACATATCTGCAATACTAGAACTTCATTAACACTTAATAGTATTGTACTAGCATATACAATGCACAATAGCTTGAAATTTCCATATGAACACCACAATGATAATTAAATGCATCGTTCCTCATTTATATGCTAAATAAGTAGGATGTAATTGAAGAGCATGTCACAAACCATTGCAACAACCATCACCACAATAGAAAATTTATCAAAATACAAGATAAAAACAAAAGGATGTCCAAGTATAAGTGAGGATGCTCTAGGAGAGAAGAAATTTGATGATACAAGAAGACAAAGGGGAGATGAAGCCATTTGGGAAGTATGGCAAGGATAATACCAAACAACCAAATGCAATTAAGGGTAAAGTTAATCCTATTTCTTGTTGGCTTTGTGCAATAGATAATTATGCAAAGAAATATCCAAGAAAGCATATGTTTTCCACTATGGAGCAAGCGGAAAAACCCTCCATTGGTGTTTTACAAGTGATAAATGTTGTGTTAGAGGACAATTCAACATTTATCCAAGAGCAATACTTCACAAATCTTTGTTATATTTCAACAATGTTGAATGGAAAGTCAATTTATGCCATGGTTGATAGTGGGGCTACCCATAATTTTATGAAGGAAGATATTGCAATAGATTTTGGGTTGCAACTTGAGCCAACATAAGCTTGTTTCAAAATAGTGAACTTAGAAGTGGAAAAGCTAGCTAGCATGGTTAATGGAATCACCTTGAATATTATATATTGTAATGGAATTACAAGTTTCCCCATTGTGCCTATGGATGACTGATATTATTATCAAGAAATAATTCCTAATGATGGTCAAGGAAATTATTATGCTTTGCTTAGATTGTTTAGTCATATTTTCAAGCTAAGATCCATGTGTCATCTCTATATCCATGAAGTGATATGAAGTTGTAGGTAGAATGACTTCCTTGAGCATGGTTTCCACAATCAATAAAGGAATTGAGAAAACTTATAGTAAAGAATTGGGAGGCATTGGACTTGATGGATAATCTATAGGTGGGACTTTAGGAGGAAGTCTTGTGCTACTGTCAACTCAAAACAACTCAATAAAGGATTTGTATCACAGTTTCATGAAGAAAGATGTCGAAAGAGAGCCTAGGTTGTAGCTTGAGATGATGTAATATTTTTTCAAGTAGTGAACTCATAAGTGGAAAAGGTGATTGGCATGGACAATAGACTCACCTTAAAGCTTAAATATTGGAGTGGAATTGTAAGTTTCACCATTGTGCCTATGGAAGACTTTGAGATTGTTTTGGGCAAAGTATTCATGAGGAAAGTAAAGGAAAAACATATCCCTCACTTATATTTTTTTTTCATCTTTTCAAGGTAAGATACACATGTCATCTTTATAATAAGGAATGTTGGCATAATGATTTCCTTAGGCATGGTTTCCATAACCAGAACTTGGAGGCATTCAATTTTATGGAAAAATTATAGGTGGGACTTAAAGAGGATTTATTGTGCAACCTTCAATGAACAATGGTTCAGTAAAGGAAGTGGAACATAGACTCACAAAGATTGAAGCCATAGTGGACTCCACATTGACATTAACAGACAGAGAGGTGGATGTTTCCTTAAACAAGCAAGGTGCTTCAAATATAAATTATAGATGGCTACAATGAAATATTTGACCAAGGAATCAATAAAGTATTTGACCTATATGGGCTAGACTTGGTAACATACCAAGATGACGAGGTTGAGGAATAATGACCTTGGCTTCTAAGGAGAAAGGAAGAGATCGATCCCTCCTTAAGTGCACTAAGAAAGATGGTTAGAAATATGACTTAGGGACCAAAAGAATTTCTAAATAGGTTGATGGTAGTATTAGTTCAATCATGCCTCTTTTGATTTATTTGAAATGGAAATATGGTGGTCTTCAAGACTCTTAATGTAATAGTGGATTTTGGACATGTTGGAATAGATGTAATGGCATTTGTAACTTCCTACCATCATTTTATCATTAAATCACAACAAGGAGACTCACTACCCAAGGAGAAAATAATGGAGCCTAATGCACAAATGGAAAAGGTGCCTTGGAAATTTTCATCGGGAATGACTTAACAATTTAAGGAAATGATGGATTTTTTTTCTTTGTTCAAAAGAGTTGTACATAATGATTGAGATGTAGAACGAAAATATTATTTTGAATGGGAAAGTGCGTTCTCATAATTTGGATGAGATGGTTGGATTAATTTCCTAGTTATTTTAAGACTTGAAGTGATCCAATGTGCATAAACATGGTAAAGTTAGCAGAAGTACTAATATATGTTAGGAAAAATATTGGGATGGTGGGGGTGAATCTGAATTTTTAATTCACTTTTACTTTAAATTTCATATTCAAAACTTTTTATGCTATTGTCATTCATGCAACCTACGTGTGTACACAACTTTAGTGAAATAAAATCATGCATACCCAGTTTACTTAATGTTTCATAAATTCCATCAGTGAGTTAACTTAACCATTACATTATTAATTCATTAACCATCCAACATGTAATAAATAATAGATAAATCACAACACAAAAGCAACATATGAACACCAATAGTTTAGGTGGAAACCCAATGTGGGGGAAAACCACCATTGTTGTCGTCTTTGTCTTCTTTCTTATTATATAAAGAAAATATTCATTACATCGTGTACTGGCACAGCCTCTTACCAGCACATAGGCACCCAACTATAGGAGGCTACAACCTCCACTCATTCTCCAACACCCATTGGAAGGGAGCTACAATCCCTTTATCTCGTTTACGGGGCCTACCGCAAGGGAGATCCTACCTTCTCACTGAAGGATCCAACCCTTAGTAGCTTGTGGACCACATTTCAGAATGTTTCACATTATATCCACCTATCTCAAACAAACATCAAAACCTGTAGGCCATCTTTCATCAAATTTTCATACTAGACCCACATCAACAATAAGCCCAAACCAAAATGCCAAACTGAAATACTGAATCACAGAATCAGAAATACAATCATCACTGAAAATCAATCACTAGTAAGTTGATTCATCGATGCAAATAAATCACTGAATTTTGAACCAACCCCAAGATACCAATCAACCAATAACTGATCAAATCAAGACCAATCAATCATTCAAACTCAAGCTCAACCATTCATTGAGTAATCATATTATTAAGTCTTCACATAAACAAAGTGTTGTCATTGCAAACCCTGATCAAAATTAACTTAAGAATATATGCGTGATTGTTCTGAAGCGTACCCACATATATACGTGCTTCCTATGCATAACATCTATGTACAGATCTCAAATCACTTTCTAATGAAACATTATCAAACTAAATCATTGTATCAAACACTGAACCAATCACAAATCATACACAGTCACATTTTTGCATCATTGATCAGTACACCAATCCACAACCAAAAATATCAAGACTTCATCGAAAGGCAACAGCAAATAATACAGACTTCATAGATTTAATCATCCAAACATGTGTAAACAACTTAGATCAAGCAGAAATCTAAAGGAAAATTATCTCATAATATATATGAGACTATTGTGAAGCATATCTACGTATGTACACGCCTATCCAGAAGCAAACTTGCGTGCAGATCTTAAATTACTGAATCAACTTCAGAACCCATTACAAAACCAGATCTCAGTATACATATTGTCAATCGTCACATATTATTGTGTGATCAAATCATACCATCATTATAACCGCATATTTAGCATTGTTAGCTATATGGACATAAATATATTAATCAATAATATTCCTTAGTCTTTACTACATTTTCAGATCTATCAAATCTGAGCCATTTTCTTGCTTTTCAGTGCACACATGTTCCAAATTAAATCACATATGAACAAATTGTTCACTTTCACACATATCTCCTTGATATCCATCTCCTTATATAGCTTTTTCATTTGCCAATACCTAAGGAAAATCCTTTGGTAAAGTCGTTAGTATTTATTGATGGGATAAAATAGATGTTACCTTCACAGTTACTATGGAAAATTACCATGGTAATGGCCCCTGGTATCAATATTTCCATGGTTCAGATTATGTATGCAAGTTTTGTTCATAGGAACTGCATATGTACGTGACCCTTCTTCACAAGAACCACGTATGTTTTTCAAACTTCACATTTTTCATCCATCTATAACTGAACCTGTAATTGAACTGCCATTTCTCTTTCATATCCTCTGAAATATATGTACCATCAAACATGTCATCTTCAATAGTGTTATCGGGAAATCTAGTGTCCACTTGGCGCTTCTAGTCCCACTAACACTGGTAGCTATCTTAGAAACAAACAAACTAAAAATACTTTCGCTTTCCTTTATGAGAAGTAGATAAGAGGGGAACAAAGGACACCAACCTCAGTCTTGCACTTGGTTCCTTGCTTGGTTCCTCCCCTTTCTGATAGATCTTTGCCGCTTCTTCTCCGTCTACCCAGCTTCAAAGAGCACCTGTGGAATCAAAGCAGCATAATACTATCGAAGAACAAAGATCTACAATCATAAGCAATACAGGACCAGATATGTATTGACCACACAAATGCA
>APFE031063668.1:90957-117261 GCA_000404065.3 Pinus taeda
TGGAGTCGAACATGGAAAGACATCACCTGATTACCAGCCAATGATGTAAGTTGTTAACAGGCGTGAGAGGAATCACCAATAATGACAATGACCCTCAAGGTACTATAATACAATTCGCATGGTGTGAAAAAGGGACTTGGCGTCGAACACCACGCAAAATCTCTCGATTGAAGGCCATTGATGTAAACCTGTCACCTAAAGTGAGAAACTTGCCATTGAGGCATGCAAGCTTCAAAGTACTGAAAGGGGTTGTCCCTAGGTCGACTTCTTGGATAATGAGCTAATGTCAACAAGAAGTGACCCGTCATAGGAGGGCCTTAATGGATCCCACATCTATGACATGGAACGGAGCAAATGATTTTGGAGGTGAAAATGATCTGATGATACAGCGTTCAAGGTGGCGGTTATGAAAGAATGGAGCGTGAATGTATTGCAGCGGATGAGACACAGGTGAATTCTCTGAGTGACTTCTCTTGAACATACTGGTGACACTGACAATGGATTGGTAGCCTTAACCCCAAAGATGGATGGTGTGACGGACCAATGGTGATATGGCCGGTGAACGGAATAACCCAACCCGACTCGGACGTGGAGTGAAAGTGTCATGTTCAAGAGCAACTTGCTACCAATAAAGTTTCTTCAAGTTTTCTTCCCAATTTTTCCCCAGTCATCGTTGACCAGTACCTCTTTATTTTTATCAAGCTTGGGGAGGATAACATATGCTTGTTCTATAATCCGCCCTTCGGGCGAACCCGGCGCTATGTTTTAACGAGTCTAGCGACAGTGAAACTTGTTCTCATCCATTTGGACAAGTTTGTCGCTATTGATTTTAACGAGTTTAACGACAATGATAACTCAGTCCTTTTTCAATTTTAAAGAGTCTGAAAAGGGACAGAAAGGAAAATCCAATGGTTCTTTTTCGTCATATAATCCCTTAAGTCTGAAAAAGCGTAAAATAATACGAAAGGGATGAATTTTCGATAGTTTTAACGAGCCGAACAAGACAAGCGCTCGATCTTTTTGTGTAATAATCCCTCAGGTCCAAAAAGATTTAAATCTAAAGGAGGGATAGCACTTCCAATGACTTTAACAAGCCAGAGAGGCAAATCGCTCGGTAATCTTTTCATATTTTATGAGTCAGGTGAAAAGAGCTTAAAGGAGACTCGTTTTTTGAGGAACGAGTGATAATTTCAGATAGCAGTTGATTCCAGGTAAGGTTTGTAATTTTCCAATCATGGCAGTGTCACAAGGATGGCTAGTAAGATCACTCGTCGCAGTTGTTCCTCAAAAGGATAAACAATCAAATGGAGGCATATGATCGGCCAAACAGAGTGGAGGTGATGATGAGAACACGACCAAGGCTCAAAAGCTTATGATAATGCATTCACAATGGTTATTTACCGGAAATTGGTTCATTTTTTAATGAGCTTAAACTCTGGGGGAAACATTTGCTCATTGCTTAGGTTTAATTTTTAACGAGCTTGAACTCCACATAAAAACTACTCGTGTCAGTCATATAATAAGGATATCTCATCTATAGATGCCACTTTTATGGAGCTTGCACCTTTCAAAGCTTTGCCCCGCACCCTTTCTTTATGCAAGTTAGGAACAACCAATCCTACGAGTTTAAAGAGTTTGAGAATCTAAAAACTAAGAAAATAAATGGTCGCTCTTTGCTCGCATGCAAAAAGGTTTGCATGCCCCCAGGTATAGTGAAAAATTTCCTGGCTACCATTTAGAAGTTCTCGCATCTGCAAGATAGTTTCCATCCACATAGCAGATAGAAACACTTCCTGGCTTAGTCCATTTGGACAAAGGTGATTCTAAATCCCAACCAACTAACCTTGACGAAGGAATCTTATTCCGGTCTAATTCCCTCTTCCTCTATGGACAGGTATTGAACCAGTCATTTTCCTTCGCGGAAACCTACTCTATACCTAGATTTTCCCTGCTGGAGCAGGGCAGGGTGCATGCCCCTTGGGTTTCAGTCATGTCCTCCCGAATCACTCGCGCTCTTCAGGTGGACGGACTAGAGATTGATGAGACATTCCTTGTGTGAAAAGACCATTTAGGGATGGAATTTGACTATTAGCTATGTGTGAGCCGAGGAACGAAAGCTGGTCTACGAGCTGGACCACTCGACCTTCATGCGGAAAACACATTACTCTAAAGGGTGAGGAGACAATGGCTCCCATGCTATAAATATAGTCGCGCCCAAGGAGTAGATTATAATGTAGGGGTCCTTGGACTACCAGTATGTTCATATAAACGGTTTTCCTTCTCAACGTTATGGGCACATTGGGAAGGATCCCTAACGATCGATTGGTTCCTTTGTCGAAGCCTGTCAGATTTCTCATCTCAGGCAGAAGCGATGGCGAACCAAGTGCCTTCCAAGCAGTTGAGGAAAGGATACTCACAGAAGCCCCTTCATCTATGATGGTACCAGCCAGGACCATCCTGTAAGCTTGTACAATAATTCGGAATGGTACACTAGCCAGTAAACGGGGTCTGCCTAGTAGATTCCAATAGAAGGAAATGACTAGGTTGCTTGGAGGTGGGACCGAATAGACGGCCGGATACGACTCTGACGAACTTTCTTCCTGCGGTAAAGGAACGGGTAAACTTCCCCCATGTTCATCGGAGTCTGTGTTTATGAAAAGAATTTGAACGGTGTTGTTCTTATTCTCTCTGGTGACTATATCATCTGAAGATGGACCTTCTGAAGGCAAGACCAGGTCAACTGCCACCTTGACCTTTTGACTTTCATCTGGTATGGATTCAGAGGGTTTATCTTCAATGATAAACACTTCGACTGACCACAATGGCGTGTCAGTCAGATTTTCAACCAGTGATGGACTCAGCAAGAGTTTCTTATATCCAAGGGGAAGTCGTAGCGGTGAAGCCAGACGGTTATCCAAAACTCTTTTAGCTTCATCTAGGAAGGGACAACGGTGGACGACATGATCGCCCTCACACAGTTTACAAGGAAATTTTCAATTCCTTTTCTGTCCAGATACTTTGCTTTCACTAGTTGACGGTGTACTTTCAACACGATCGGAGGTTGATGACACCGGATTGTACAAATGAGGAGACCAGTCCCTTAAGATCCGAGGGATGCAAGGAAAATCTCGATGATAGTGGTCTCCTCTGCAAATGACGCATGGAGATTTAGGCTTGGACGGTGCAGTGTGTGGATTTTCGCTAGACGATGCATGGTTGCCCCTTTTTGCCTTTGGCTCCTTCTTCTTCTTTTCCTTCTTCTCCTTCCCCTTCTTCCCCTTCTTAGTTACTTGATTTTCAGCTTCATCAAGCGAAGAGGAAGGAGGGGAGGGAGAAACAGACGAAGTAGAAGGTTGAGGGGTAACTCTAGTATCATCTAGTTGCTAACTTGATTGTCCAGGAATTACGGTATTCTGAATGTCAGAGGTAGAGAAGAGCCATATGGGCAAGCCAATCGTCAATCCTGGAAGTGACAATGTGGCCATATGGGGTGCACCAACATCTCTCCAAGAGGAGAAAGGACTAGGATTTCCTCCAAGGGGAAATCCTTGGTTGGTAGACTCCATTTTTCTCAACCTAAAGACCAACGAGGGAACTATGATGTTATTTCGATTAAAATAAATTTTAGACACTTTGACACAACTTGTTTTTTCAATTTTTAAGAGTCGAGAAAAAACAAAAGATGACTCTAGTTGCCTTTGATTTTTAATGAGCTTGAACTGACAAGTGCTCAGATGGACCTTTTCCTTTAAGGAGTATGAAAAGGAATGAAAGAAACTACTTTGGAAATATAGACAGAGGGATTACCAAACCAATTGCAAAACTGCAGAATACTTTTTACGGTACGGCAGTCAATCTTCCCGAATGCTGTGCTCAGTGCATTGCAATCGATAGGGCGGCAGACACAGCTTCCTAAGGATAAAGGATATAGCCTATTGTGGCCTCCCAATATATACTCGACAGTACGTGGGAGCACAAGTCCGTACTGGCACTTGTCGTCTCAAAGAGGAGGAATCACCCAACCAACAATGAAAGTGATAGTTAGCAGGCTTTACGACGCCGGAATACGTCTCTAGCCTAGACTTCTAGATGTTGTGTGTTAGGTTCCAAAGCATTTTTAGGTTCATTAAATTTATTTTATAGTTGATCTTGCTTAAGAAATTTTCCTTTCAGGTTCACCACGTGATGTATATATACAATTCTTAAAATGCAGTCTAAGATGATAAACAATCATTTAATCTTCTTTTGCAATGAAAATCGTAGCTACTAAGGAAAGAAAAATGGGATTCTTTCAACAAAGAGCACAGAGCACACACTAAATGCACTGTCCTAAATCAAACCAACAAGCAGTCTAAATGCAAATGCACATGCACGTATTTTTTTTTAGCCTTCTTAATGTGTGAATGATAAGAAGAATGCTAAGTACAAATATGAATTATCTTTTCAAAGTGACAATACTAACAGATTTCTCTTCAAAATGAAGTGAAGATAACGACGACACTTTGCAATTTCGAATTGAAAATTGTTTTCTTGACACTTAGAAACTACTAATTCAAATCACATACAATAGTAACAGTATAATTGACCATCGAGAACAATAGGAATATTTTTTATGACTGAAAACGACACTTGTGACACTTTCAAATCAAGAAACGACAGTTCGATTACGCTACTTATTTGTAAAAGAGAACTGAAAATGGCGCACAATACATAAAAACATTTATAGTTCTTTGCACAAGGGAGGTGGAATGATGGAAAGGAAATGGGTTTCCACAGAGATATACTGATCACAGACAGCAAAACTCCTAAATAGAGCTAAAGAGAGTGAAGAAAAACCAAAGTCTGAAGGCAAAATTAACCTTCTCTAATCATCACACCTGTTAGATAGGGAATCCAGTATGCATCCCACCTACTGCACATGGGAGGTGCAATGCATATAGACTTCCTTGAAGAGAGGGTGTGATGGTACCAGTGCGAGAATTTTAATTGGTCTTTGGTCACAATTTGCAGTTCAGTTCAGGGATTTAGGCCGAGGAAGTGATGTCCACTAAATATAAATCACAGGGGCTGATCTAAAGAGGTTACTATAGTCACCACTAGGGCAATTAGAGTGTTTGCAGATTGATTGTTCAATTTATAAACAAAACCTAGAGATAGACTGAAGCAACATTGATCTTCTTTTCACTTTCATAGCAAATGTAATTCGAAGGCTAGCTAGCTTGAATTCAGGCTCTGTCTGTAAGTTTATAAAACAAACAAATATCGACTAGAAAACAATCTATTTGTTCCCCAGTGGAGTCACCAATTTGTTATCGGGAAATCTAATGTCCACTTGGAGCTACTAGTCCCACTAAGAGTAGTTGCTATCTTAGAAAAAAACAAACTAAAACTACTTTAGCTTTCCTTTATGAGAAGTAGATAAGAGGGGAACAAAGGAAACCAACCTCAGTCTTGCGCTTGGTTCCTTGCTCGGTTCCTCTCCTTTCTAATAGATCTTTTCCGCTTCTTCTTCGTCTACCCAGCTTCAAAGAGAACATGTAGAATCAATGCAGCATAATACTATAGAAGAACAAAGATCTACAAACATAATCAATATAGGACGAGATATGTATTGGCCACACAAATGCATATATCATCAGACATACAAGAATGTGGAGGAAAACTTGAATAGCTTTATTAATATCAAGAATAGCAAATAGGATTACAACCAATTGTTCTGACCCAACATCATCCTCTAGCAAGAAATCCCTCCTTGACCTCATGTAAAGCTTAGATCACCCAACACGATGATGTTACACCAGGAAACCAACAACACTTCCTTACAAGATACAAGATTCCAGCCCCTGGATCTCTGTGATGAGGGATCCATATATAGATGATTATAGGGGGGTGATTCAGCTTCTGGGATTTTGATTAGTGTCCTCTCTCTGATAGTTCTTGATTCCACTTGGAGATTGATGATCTCTTACTCATCCATGGGTGAATTTAGAGAGGCAAGTGTCATAGGAGAAGTTTCTGGAAGGTTCCATGATCCTCCACCTCGCAAATTGTCCCTGCCATTTGTCCATTCTCACCCATCACACCCTACAGAAGGGCTTTCCAGTATGCATCACACCCTTTACACTGCGTAGGTGAGATGCATCGCACCCTCTGCACTAGGCATTTTGTATGGTCCAGTTTTGACCAGTTCTGAGCAATTTTATGTGGAGAACTTCTGGGATATGATGTAATCAGCTGACCTTGTTCCTTTAGGGAGTGAAGCAACATTTTTAGGGACTTAGGAGCCCTTGTTTTATGGACATTTGTGATTGGGGTTGCAGTGCCCAAAAATGTCTATAACATTCCTCCTAGTCGTGGCTAGTGATTTGATCAGGGGGTTGGAGCTCCCTTTCAGTTGCAGCTGGAGAATGAGTGAAGGATTTAGCCTTCTATAGGTCGGAGCCTACATACTAATAAACATATCGGCTAGTACAAGAACTAGGGGGGGTGTAGATCTCTTCTAATAGAAGCTCGAAAACGGGAGAAGGTTGTAGCCTTCTGCAGGTGGGTGCCTACATACTGGTATGATTTTTCACTAGTACAAGATTGTAAACAAATTTTCTTATTGTTAAAATAAGACAAAGACAACAACAGTAGGTGGTTTTCACCCACGTTGGGTTTCCACCTTAAATCTTGATGTTCATTTGTGTTTCTTATGTGTGATTGTTTATTCTATTATAACTACACATGGTTAATGTTTAATGTTTAATAAAGTACTGATTCACTGATCAAAGATCAACATATGATGAATTAACTAAATCATAAGTACAATGGATATACGCTAGTTTCCTTAAGAACAGTTGCATGCACATGCGAGTTCCCTTCACTAAAGTAGTGTATGTAAATCTGATTATGGAAATAAAAAAGTTATTGATTTGTAAATACTGATTCACCCTCCCTCTCAATATTATTTCCAACAATTGGTATCAAAGCAGGTCCTTTGGCAGAAGCTTGATCGCTTGAAGGAGATCCACAGTAACAATGGGAAAGAAGCTAAAGAAGAAAGCACCTCAAAATAAGAAGACATCTCAAAGGAACTGTGATAGTGGGAGAGATGATTCACCTTTATGTGAAAGCAACTCTTTAGATTCAAAAACACCTCAAAATTAATATGAACAATCAAAATAACTATCAGGTATGAATTTTTTGTCCTCTGGTGATACATTTCTTTGTTCATTTGAACATAAAGAAAGTGATAGTGAAATGACTAAATTTTCTCTTATGGGTGAAAAAGAAAGAAATCAAATAGAGGCAGAATTTAAAAGACTCAAACACAATTAGAGATCAAAACAATCTAATTGATACAAGGGAATTTTCCTAGAAAGAAGACGTTACCAGATTAAAATGTCTGTTGGAGGAAGGAAACAAAGTAAGGAAGTAGTACAAGGAAAAGGAAGATCAATGTCAAAGTTTGCAGGATGAAGTGACATCATTGAGAAATGAAGTGAATGAAAAGGACACAACAACCAAGGAACTTATAGAAAGAACCAGCTATTGTGAAGGTCTTGAAGTTGTGGTTTTTTCTCTAAAAGAATATCTCAAAAATTCAAATAAGCAGAATGAGGAACTACTCCAAGCATTTGAAGAACAAAAAAATGAAGTTCTCGAATTAAGGAAACAAGTGGAAGAAGGAAGAAAATATGAAGAAATAATGAAGAAGTAGTATCGTGAAAAGGAAGAGAAATATAAAGTTGAGGTAAGTATCCTAAAAGGTAAATTAGAAGAAAAGGATAAACTTTTATGATTTCAAGATAGTACTAAGAGTTTGGATAATATTCTCAGTAGTCAAAGGTCTCCTATGATCAAATTTGTTCTTGGTTTTCATGAAACTGTTGAAGGTGAATCTAGTTCACAAGATGAGTCAGGGAACTCTAATGCAAAATCTAAAAGGTTCAACAAGGAGATAAGAGGTCAATCCCATCAACAACCAAGGAAAGAAAGACTTCAAAGAAAATCATTTAATCCTAACTATGGAAGTGATAATCAGTTCTTTCCTCTGATGAATAATGTTGAATGTTTGGTATGTTATAATTTTGGACATGTTGTAGCAAGATGTAGAAGTAGAATGGTTCAAGATAATAACCGTCACATAGAAAGATCATCAACTTCTAGGTACTTTAAGCGATATTTTTTTTCTTGCGATATGTTTGGTTACAAATCCATTGAAAACTTTAGAAGGAATATGAAACATATAAGATCTTATACGTGTAACAAGTTTGGGAATATAGTAAAAGAATGAAACATCAAATTTCAGCCAACATAAGAAAAGGAACAAACATCATCACAGTCCAAGGTATGGAAGAATAAGGAATTACAGACAGAATGATGTTGCATAGCTCAGTATACAGACATAATAGACTTAGAAGGAAGTGAAAGTATGAAATTTCAGTGTCCTAATTCTCATACTCAGTTATCATGAAGAGAAGTCGTGTATATACATGAGTTAGAAGCTACACAATCGCGCATATGTTGGTTTGATGAAGAAGCAGTGGGACAAACTTAGAAAAATGATTTGATATGGTTCAGACAATTATCAATTATCTTTTATGTATTGATGATTCATGACTACAATATGTGGATGTTATTTAGAAGTGCTTTTTATCCTCATAAGTTATCGATGACTTGATGTATATTTGATTCATGATGATGCCTTGATATTTCCTATGGATATATGCAATGATCAGATTTGACAGTGAACAGGTGACACATGTTTAGGGGGAGAATATGCTATGCTTATAATAATGCATTGTTGGCATTATGTTTAGAAGTCTTTGGTACCTAATGATTCTTATCAATGGTGATGATTCTTATGTGTATAAAGTGTTTAAATGATACATCATACTATGTTGCAATTATGAGTTTCCCATGATGAAATCCCAGATGATACTTGTATTGCTTGGGGTTACATAGTTGTTATTCAGATCAGGTTTATGGATGATTTTTGATGACTTTTTGATGATGCATATAGCACATAGATGTTGCTTACATGGTGATATTCATAAGGACAAGGAGAAGTACAAATCTTCAGTACACAACTTCATTATTTGATGATAAACCACTCATTTCTTTTATGTTGGTATCATCATGCCTTCAAAGATGCATAAAGTTCATATGGTGAAGTTATTGTGTAGGATCCCTATAGTTCTTGGCTCTCACATGGTTAAGGATTTTTGTTATTTATGGTATCAAGAAAGCTTGACAAATGACCATGAGATCATGGTTTGCTAGATACATAGTTGATGGATGCATGAATGGTTACTTAAGTTTCATATTGACAAATATCGTTGGTTTGCCAAGAGAATGGTGTTGTTGCAGGTCTCATGAAGAAATAGTTACTTGAATACATGGATATTAAGAGACATGGCTTACTTAGTAGCACAACTATGATGCCTTTTTAGTTTATTGATACTCACATATGTTGATTATCATGGTTAATGGTTATCGTATGTGGGATGTTCCCTAATGTTGATACATGGTTGATATATTGAGGCTTCTTGTGCAAAGATCATGCAGTTCTTGATGATGATGTTATGATCATAAACGATGACTATGGTATTTTCACATACATATGATATGATGTGAATGATTTTGTGTTACTGCTTGGAGATATGACATATGCTTAGTTGATTCATGGAAGGTTATGATAAGGCTCTTTCTAGTAAGGAAAAAAAGAAAGTTGATCTTGATGAGATCAAGAGGATGAGTTGATATCTATATGCGGCATACTTTGTCACACGTTGATGATATTTACTTTGTCATATCTCTGGAACTGATGATGGACATATACAAGTTTCAGGTTCAGAGGTTGCTGACAGATTCTTATGATAAGATCATATATGGTATATGATTTTTGATGATGACGATCATGTTCTTGTTTATATCTTTGGTATTTTGTATAAATGTCATGTATATCACTCAATGAAAAGGTGAATAAAGGCACATGATGTAATAATATATCTCTATTTATCATAGTCTTTTAATGTGTCCTTTTGGTCATATGATGTAATTTAGACCCCCACTATGCATGGGAAGGATGATGTGATAATTGCTATATTTCAATCATGTATAAACATTTGGTATATCCCCACTTGGTTGGGTAGATGAGTCAAATTTGGTATATCCCCACTTGGTTGGGAGATTGATGTATGTATGAGTCATTGGTGATAGGAAGGTCAAACTCACATAGTTGAGTTATAAAGTCATGTTATTCTTTTGGAAAATATTTTTTCACACTCTTCATGTGCTCAGGGGGAGCATGGATCGTTTAGTGCATCACATGATGTACAAAGGGGGAGTTCAATTAGAGAATTTAGCACGTGCCTAGGGGGAGCATGATCAATGTTTATATTCCACTATTCAGATATAGAAATCTTCATTTTGGTCAACCCTTTTCCCTTGATATCAAAGGGGGTGCCCTTTTACCTTGATGTCAAAGGGGGAGAGTATTTTGGTCTTGCTTGCTATCTCTAACAGTTTCTACGGCTTGCAGTGTTCAACACCAAAATGGTTTCCATACAATCCAAAGGGGGCAATTGTTGGCATTATGATGCATGTGTTGTACTTGATGGAAACCCACTTGTAAGAGAACAACTCACTTGTATATGGTAAATAGATGAATCTACAGGAGAGATATCAAATGTGACAGAATTCATAACAGTTCAAAGGAATCATTTCAGAAGTAATATGGTAAACTACAATGTAACAGGACTATTCAGAGGTAACAGGGCATTAGTACAGAAGAACATGAAGATGGAACTAAGGTCTACTAATCATAATAAAGAAGGTAAAGGAAAAGGTTATGTAAAGCATGTTAAGAAGTATACACAGGTCCACTTAGTCAAAACGACATATACATGTTGGTCCATAGAACAAAAAGAGCGTATACGTATACACACACTCCCAGAGGAGGAAAAGTGCATACATGTAGCAAAACCAAGGTATTGGTCTGAGGTATTTGGTCTAAGGTATTTTGGCCCAAGGTATTGGTCGTAGGTATTTGGTCCGAGGTATTTGGTTCAAGATATTAACCTTAGGTATTTGGTACAAGGTATTGGTCCTAAGTGGTTTTGGTCTGAGGTATTGACAAAGGATCTACGTATATAAGGAGGAGAAGATCAAAGGGCTAAGTGCACAAGTAATGAATATCTTATGAAGTGTTAGATCAAAATAAAATATGCATGTTATGGGTTTTTGATGATTTACTTGATTTGAACTAAGTATGCACTTGCGTTTTTGATGATGGATGAGATCTAATGATGGATCAGGATCATAATGACTTATCATTATGAGATCTGATAATGGATGGGCAAGATGTGATTGCTAACACTTGTTTTATCCATTATAAGTGATGATCTGGGTATGTGTGAAGTCTAGAATTGCAGCGAAAATATAAGTAAGTATTGGAAGATCTATAAGCTGGTTTGCTTAGATGAAGTTGCGTATACATGCTGGTTTGGCTCTTCCAAGTAGAATATGCAAAAGAACATCTTGATGTTCACCATACCTGATATATCAGATCAGTGTTGTTGTTTTACTGTGTTTGTCAATAATGTCTTCTTAGATCTCAAAGTAGAACCGAATGAATAAGAAAATTGAGTCTGATTGATTGATTGATTGAGAAAGAAGGGTGATCCTTGTTGCTATCTCTTTAGAACTCTGTAATATGACAATAGATCTTCAGAATGTCACTGATTGGTATAGTTTTTGGTTCAAAGGTCTTATGATTCATCTTTAGAACTGTACGCAGGTTGGGAAAACGGAAGAAGCCTATACATGTAGGTTTGCTTCATTGAAGGAGTATACACATTATGACACATGCCTTTTGAGGTTACAATTAGTTCTAGTTGTTGATATAGTGTTCTGCATTCATATAAGAATATTGGTTATAGTGATTTGTCTATTCCAGTTGATTGGTTGAATTTGATTAAGGTTGAGTGAACGGTTGATTCAATTATGTCAGAGGTTCAGTGATTTTTTGACCGAGTTTTGTCAGAGGCTCAATTATTGTCTAATTCAGTATGCTAGAGGTTTCAATGATTGATTAATGCAGTTATAATTGATTCAGAGATTGATGATTGGGTTTCAGTTATATCAGAGATTGATGATTGGGTTTCAGTGATTGGTTGATGGAGATGTATTTGATGGTTGTATTGCAGTGGTGATTCATTTTGAGCTTCAATGTTGCTAGTGGGTCCAATGTGAAAATTTGGTGAAACACGACCTTCATATTATAGTACTTTGTACTCGGAGCATCCCATCTAAGAATTTATGAAACATGGTCCCTGGAGGATGCCAAGGGTTGGAGCCTTCAGTGAGGAAGTCAAAGCTTCCTCCTAGTAGTGGCTGGTGATTTGATCATGGGGTTGGAGCTCCCTTATAGTTGTAGCTGGATAACAAGTGAACGTTGTAACCTTCTATAGGTTGGAGCCTACGTACTAGTAAACATATCAGGTAGTACAATAACTAGGGGGTTGTATATCCTTTCCAATACAAGCTGGAAAATGAGAGAAGGTTGTATCCTTCTATAGGTGGATCGTTGTATACTGGTATGAGTCTACACTGGTACAAGATTGTAAATAGATTCTCTTATTATTAGAAGAAGATAGAGACGATAACAGTAGGTAGTTTTCACCTACATTGGGTTCCACCTTAAATCCTAGTGTTCATGTGTGTTTCTTATGTGTGATGGTTTATTCTGTTATTACTATACATGGTTAGTATTTAATGTTTAATAAAGTACTGATGCGCTGATTAAAGATCAACATATGATGAATTAACTGAATCATAAGTTCACTAGATATATGTTGGTTGCCTTAAGAACAGTTATGTGCAAATGCGAGTTCCATTCACTGAAGTAGCATATATAAATCTAATTATGGAAATGAAAAAGCTATTGATTTATAAATACTGATTCACCCCCAATTTCAGTATTATTTCCAACACTTCTCTCATGAAAGGTCACCTTACAAATGACCCTCCATGCTCTTTAAATAAAGATCATGGACCAGTTGGGTGTTAAGCCAAGGATAAAGTGTCGGTAATGCCGAGGAGAGAATGAACTGTCTGATCACTTCATGTCTAGAACATAGAGTGACCGTTAGATTGTAAGTTACAAAGTACATAGTAAAGAAACACACTTTGCCTAAATATACACTAGATCAGGTTATACTTAACTATTTCCTATGGGTCAGAATATCCTAACATATAGCAATACAAAGTTAAATTGTTTTGTTTTCTTGGAAATAGTCTCAAACCATTCACCCCGTTTCTATGATTTTATCATACAAATGTGCTATCGTAATTTAACTTCTACTAGTATCTTATCTTTGTTATTTCCAACCTATTTTCCAAACCTTATCCAATTCTTAAAGTTAACAGGTTTTTGCATATATGGTCAAGAATGTTATTCTTTACTTTATTTTTGGAAACATAGTAACTTCCAATTTACACACACACACACACACACACACACACACACACACACACACACACACATACACACATTTGGTATGTGGTTCAACTTATGTCTGTAATTTATTTACTTTCTAGTTTGTTGGGTCAGGGTGGGCCTCATCCATGGCACACCTTTAAATCTTCCAAACCTAATATTTAGAGATTTATAACTCACTTTGGGTTGCTCATAATTATCTGGCTAGGCATAGAGTCTAACATAACCAAATAAATAGTACATAAGAACACTTACCTATTTCACAGTAGTTAAGTTTCCATAGAAACCATAGTGGAGAGAAGACTGCTCCACCAAACTGATGAGTATAGGTAGTTTCTACCAGAACTTCCCCAAGCTGGTTTCGCTTCCAGAAAACTAGGTACACCTAGGGCTTATCTGACCAGTATTGGTCTTGCCCAAGATTTCACAGACCTCACAGGTCTAACTTGGAGAATTACATTAGCCAACCAACTCAAGAAATAATCCATTTTCCTTGCAATGTCCTACCTCCCTCGAGAACTTTTGGGGTAGTGTCCCCTAGGGTCAATTTTGGGGTTAAGGCAGAAGTTTTGGGGTAGAAAGCCCAATTTTTTGTATGTAAAGAGCAAAGTCTCCACAATTTGTGGTCGCGGAGTGCGTAGATGTCAAGTGTCATAAATGGTTTCTAGCCTTCTTTTATGTAAGCTATGGTAGCTTTAGAAAATTCACCCATGGTCCATGGACCATGGGATTGTATAAAAAGGATAGTTTAAGGAAGTTAAGCCATTGAGGGTTCAGTAAGAGCTAAGAGTGAAGAGTCTTAGAATATAAGGAAGGCTCTGTATCTATGTGCTTAGAGGCCTAGGGTAGAGGTCTGCAGCTGAGTGCACGCCCCCCTACAATTGAGTGCGCAGGGTAGTTAGCATTTGTAAGAAGATCTCAAGTCATAATAAAATAAAATTACTCTGAAATTATTTGTGTTTTGATCTATTCACTTCTGTTATGAATAAACGTGGTTATGTTATGTTGAATAATGGTTTCATGATTTAATTTTGTATTGATGTGCGAATATATATGTTTTACATTGTCATATGTACGCAAGTGATAATATCTGTTTACACAGAGGATACATTAATGCATATTGAATTTATTAGATACTTAAGCTAATATGGGTAAATATGAAAGTAAGAATAATTATAGAAGCACATAAGTGGTTGATTAGCCAGGGTAGGATCCACGAAGGTTTAGAGGTTGATTAAGAAAGGTATATTGATAAACCCTAAAAGGCTTATCGATATGTGTGAAGGCAGAGTTAGGGAAGAAAATGACATCACTAACATCTCTAGGTGCAAAAACTTGGTTCCAACATCCCCCCACTACTTCAGGTGAGACTTTAGTCCATGTTCCGTAGATTGATGCTGAAAGGGCTAGTAGTAGGGATCTATTTGGCTAAATTAACACTGAACCTAGGTCAGGGCCCACTAAGCCAACAAATGGTTTCATTGCTAGGACCAGGATCTGCATAAAGGGATGTGTGATGTCACATCACTGGAATCCAACTAAGAAGGAAATTGAGGACCAGTTGGATAGGAAGATCCACGAACGTGCGACGCAAGAAAACATAAATCTATGAGTGATGAAAGAACAGTGGTTGGAGAGATATCTGTATGCAAAGATACATGAAATCTTCTTATGTTTTGTCCCTGTTGAATTCTACGAGTGGATCGCTTAACGACCAAGGAAGGTGGAGGCTTGACGGTCCGATAGAGTGGATCTCTGTGTTAGTGTGGAGATTGTAAGCCTCGGAAGAGAAGATCACATGTGTTGTCGATCACTCACTCGATCATATCATAGGAGGATTCGTGATAGAGTTTACAGTTGATACTTCAGTCAGTTACAATGAAGCAGAGCGCCGCTTCTTCAAGGGACTGCGAGGTAAGTATTTAAGGTCTTTAAATACTTGGATTAAGATGCTCTTGTGTAAAAGGTAGGTTATGCAATTACCTTGATGTTTGGAGCTACAAAAAATGGAAAGATCTTTATGGATTGAGGAAGAACATGCCCTGAATATGGCCCGTTGATCGAACCTCCTCCGAGTGACGATGAGGAAACAAAACAGGCTTCACCACAGAGCACTATTAAGTTAATAAAATGAGGGTTCCCGCGAATACTCGATCCACCTACCCCACCTCTGCATTCACCTCCACAGCATACACCTTATTCCACACCACCACCACCTCTGCCACTATTCAATATGGCGAATTTTGTAAAGTTGCCCATTTTGAAGGGTTATGGAACTCATGACCTAGACTAGTTTTGGTTCATCGCAAAGGCCGTATGGGAGGCTCAGGGTATAACGAACTATCATATAAAGAAAGAAACATTGGTAATTTCTTAATAGGAATGCACAATGACATGGTACATTAAGTACTGCACTGATAAGTCGATGGCTTCATTAGAAAATATCTAGACCGCACTGAATAAGGTGTTCAGTAGGCCTAAATCTGAAGCTTAATCAACTGTGGGATTCAAGGAGATCATGATGAAGCCTAGTGAGACACCCTGGGACCTGGATCAGAGATTGAAGTGCACGATCTATAAAGCCAACATGAATCTTACAGATGGGGAGCACCGTGAATAGTTTGTTGCTTCACTCTTGCCTCATCTAAGTGTTTCTTTATCGCAGTAAAATATTGGGACCTAGGAGGAGGCCCTGGAGATTGCAATGATATTGTGTGAGATGATGATGCAATATGCTAATTTGGGAGTTCATCAAATTCAAGTGCAGTTGTAGAACCTTTTCCTAGAGTTTGAAAGTCTGAAGAGGGATAAAGTAGTTTAGCCAGATGTGCGTAAAGAAATTTGGTGCTTGAAATGTAAAATCTAGGGACATGACAAAGATCATTGCCCAGTCTTTGCAAATTATGTTGTAGCAAGAGGGCCAATGCCTCTAAGGGTGGAAGCTCAAGCATGGCAAAGTATGGGGCCCACACTATAGTGTGATATTTCTCAGGTGGCTGGAAAAAATGTGACAGACAATTGTCACCTACTGCTGAAATTTGTATAGACACCACAACAACTCTTCTACAACTTATGTCAATCGGTGGGTCTTGATGAGCGTAACTATCATAGATATGAGTTAATGATGGTTAGAATGCCCACATATAGAGTGCAGGAAGAAACACGACCTCTGGATCAAGGCGCTAGGGGAGCGTGAGGAGGATTTTAGGGGCACAGATATGGCCGAGGTGGAGTAGGACCTGGTAGAGGTCGAGCACATGTGATTTGATAACTATGGGGGACCAGGATACTACATGCAAGAATGCATGAACCCGACGCACTTGTTGTGAGAGATTGCACTTAGTTTGACCATGTGATAGAATAATTCCCAGTATTAAAAGCTAAGATATATGAAAAAGGGGAACAACCTCAGTAGCCTACCTAGAATCTACAAATGATGAGGGTTGAACCCCACGAAGAGGATCCTAATGTGAAAATCGTACTTTGAAGTGGAATGATGACTCACAAAGATAAGGGAAAGAAGCCTAAATAAGGTGAATGGGTTTGGAAAGCTCCAGAAAAGGAGGTTGGCTTTAATTTGGATCACGTGAAGGAAACCTTCATGGAAGTAAAGAAAAGATTTGCTGAGGATTCTATCTCAAGAAGTCAGGATAAGCAATCTGAAGAAATGTACCCATCCATGCTTACTACATTTTTGGAGACCTGTATGAAGCTTCTTTGAGACAACAAGATCATAAAGGAATTATACGAGTTGATCAATAAATGTTTTGGTAATAATCCTGATGGCTTGTGCGTGGTTAGGAAGATCGATAAGCATAAGGCAAGAACAGGGTAGGAGATGAGACTCATTGCATAGATAGAAGAATATTAAATGGACCAAATTATTCTGGATCTAGGGTCCAATGCAAATATTTTTCCTATACAGACATGGGAGACAATGGGGAGACCTGCGCTAAAGAGGTCTCCTATTCAATTGAGGATGGAAAATTAGCAAAATATTATCTCGATGGAAAGATTACAAGGAGTGACAGTCAATATCAAAGGTGCGAGTACGTTGGCCAATTTTGAAGTGATAGAGATTGTTGATGATAGCAGTCCCTACCCTGTGCTCCTTGGGATCGACTGGGCTATCGACATGAATGGGGTGATTAATTTGAAGAAGCAGAAGATGTCACTTGAAATAAAATTTCTCCATGTAGTAGTAACGTTGGACCCTATAGAAGGAATGTGTTACACTGAACCAGTCCACGATTACGAAAGTGATGAAGACATGGACTAGATTTATTAGATAATGTGCAAGATCAAGATTGGGTGAATCTGGAAGCTGATGGATGTTTCACATGGGACCACGAGAGATTTTTCACATCAAACTCACACGAGGAATTGGAACGCTGACATAATAGAATGCATGAACTATCTACGCTATGATGTAACATGATGACCAAATCAGTGCATTGCGTATCATCAGAGGTAAGAAGTCTGACTTACTATGATGGTTCAACTAATGTTGATAAATTTTTGGATGCATTTGAAAGAGATGTGTTTGAGAAGCATCGATTCCAAGCCTTAGACATAGTGCTACACCTGCAATACGGTGGGGTATGCATAAAGACAATGTCAATGGATGTCACAAATATAGAAGAATGATGAGGGTGTAGTTTGGTCACCCAAAGGTATAGCTGATAGAGAAATATGATGGAAGGAGTGATCCGCATGATCACTTAGCTAAATGGACCAATCCTTATGGAGCAAAACAATAACCAGAGTGGGTGCATTTGTTCTATCACTCCTTGGATGTAATACCTATGTATTGGTAGTTAGAGATAGAGCTCCACCATGGCACAAATGAACGGGATATTTTGAGATGGGGATTCTTGATGACATTCAGCTTTGAAGATGGATCTGAGTACATTGATGAAGCGCTACAGGAGGTAAAAGTAGCGATCTTCAGAATACCATAGGATCCCTTGGATTTGATTCAACTGGATTGGACCACCCAGCTACGCCACATGCTGGAGTGCTACAATGTGTCTACTAAAGAGGAAGATAAGGATTCGAGGAACATTAATATCCTAGAAATAGAAGGACACCACAAAGTTGAGGGGTCGTAGATAGAAAACCCAGATATCACCATGCCTCTGAAATAAGAAAAGTGAACATCGAGAGAGAGGAGGAGCCAATGTTTGTGAATATAGGGTACTACTAGGATGATGTTACTGTGGAAAAGGTCACTGAGTTGCTCTATGAATCCCAGGACTTGCTCCTACAAATTTCTCAGACTTAAAGGGAATAATAGGGGACCTGGGAGTTATGAAAATTATGTTGAAACCGGACATGAAGCCGATGAAGCAAAGACCTTACCGCCTTAATCGAAAGTATAAAGAAAAGTTTCTCTTAGAGTTGGATAAAATTCTTATGGCAGGTATTATTGAACCCGTAGAAGAATTTGAGGGGGTGATCCCAATAGTAGTTTAGGAAAAGAAGAAGAAGGATGAAACAAGGATATGCGTAGATCTTAGGAAGTTGACTAACACTTGTGTGCATGATCCTTTTCTGACTCTATTTACCAATGAAGTGTTGGATAATGTAGGAGTACAGGAATCATATTCATTCATTGATGGGTTCTCGTGGTACAATCATATAAATATCACACCAAAGGATAAAAGTAAGATGACCTTCAAAACTGAGTGACGATGATTTTAGTATACTATAATGTCTTTTGGAAGGAAGAACATGCCACCCATATTTTCGCGCGTAGTCATCGTGGTGTACAAGGATTACATTCACAAGTTTCTGGAGGTATACCTTGACAATTGGTCGGCGTTTGGGCTACTAAAATGCCACGTAGCCAACCTATGCTTAATACTGGATACATGCCAAAGCTATCAGATCACACTCAATTTGAAGAAATGTTTATTCTGTGTTCCTTTTAGAATCTTGGTGGGCCATGTGGTGTGCACACAAGGATTAATGGTGGACCCAACTAAGATAGCAGTGATAATTAATTTTGAGGTGCCAAGAAGTGTGAAACAACCGTGCACAACATTGGGGCATATGTGATACTATAGAAATTTCATCAAGAGTTATGCCTAGATTACCGCGTTGATGGAGAAGCTGCTAAAGAAGGATGTTAGATTCTGCTGGAATGAAGAGTGTCAGTGAAGCTTAGATGTGTTAAAGGAAAATATGGTCATCGTGCTGATCCTAGTCTTCTTGGATTGAAAGAAGGAATTTCATGTGCATGTGGATGCATCATGTATTGCGCTCGGGGTAGTATTGACACAGGCTGATAAGGGAGAGTCAGACCACCCTATAGCATTTGCAAGTAGGAGGTTTTCCAGAGTTAAGAAGAACTATTCAATGATAGAGCATGAAGGTTTGGTTATGTTGTATGTGCTCCAGAAGTTCATACACTACTTTCTAGGCAGACACTTTAAGATGTACATAGATCATTTTGCATTGAAGTACTTGGTTAACAAGTGTGTGTTGGATAGTAAGATATGTAGATGGCTGCTGTTGTTTCAGGAATATGATTTCGAAGTCATTGTGAAGTCTTGATGATTGAATGCAGGACTAGATAAGTTATCGTGCATTGAAATAGGAGAGGAGCCTACTAGTTTGGAGGATAGGCTCCCTGAAGCACAACTCTTTGCAGTGCGTGTAGCTGGAAATCAGTTTGCAGATATCATACACTTCTTGACCATAATGATAGCTCCAGAAGGGTATACTAGTCAACAAAAGAAGGAGGTAGTGGTGCACGTAGTAGAATTTTCTATAATTGCATGGAATTTATATAAAATGGGCTCCGATGAAATTTTGCAACGTTATGTACCTAATTTTGAATGAAACAACATCCTTGCTAAAGTGCATGGAGGAGCTATGGGAGGACATTATGAAGGAAAAGGAACAACGCAAAATATTTTACGTGTTGGGTTATGGTGGCTGATGCCGAATAAGGATTCCAAGGCTTATTGTAAGGCATGCGATTCATGTTAGAGGATGGGAATCCCATCGGGGAGGGATGAGCTACCTCTAAATTCACAAGTGTTGTTACAGCGATTCCAGAAATGGGTTATTGATTTTGTAGGCCTGATTCAACCTCCAGTAAAGAAGATGGGTGCGTAGTATATCATTTCCATGACGAAGTATTTTACCAGATGGGTTGAGGTGCAGCCTGTGAAGGAATCTATAGGGGCAACAATAGTGAAGTTCCTCTTTGAATATGTGCTGACTAGCTTTTTTTGCCTAAAGATTTGATGAGCGGTCATGGTACACATTTCCTTAATCAAATGATCAACACGCTGATGATAGAATTCCAAGTTTATCATCAAAAGAGCACGCCATATCACCCGTAGGCTAATGGGACAATTGAAGCATTTAATAAGATATTGGATAATGTGCTAATGAAGGTTTGTAATGAAAATAGGAATGATTGGGACATGCATGTACCTGCGGTGCTATGGGCTTACATAACTACTTGTAAAAAACTGACTAGACAGACACCCTTCAGGCTGGTTTATGGCGTAGAAGATGTAATGCAAATGGAATATATTGTACCTATTTTACACATAGCGGCGTTCACAGGAATGGAAGATCGCAGAGCCCTGGAAGAGAGGCTGGCATAGCTGACAGAGCTTGAAGAAGATAGGTTTTTGGTTGGATTCCATCACCAAGTTCACGAGGAGCATGAAAAGGCATGGCACGATCAACACATAAAACTACGCACCTTAAGGGTAAACGATTTGGTTTTGTTATATGAAAGAAAATTTGATAAATTTCCAAGAAAATTTCAGATGCATTGGTTGGGGCCATCTGTCGTCAAAAATATTAATAATGGTGGAGCAGTTCAACTGGTGAAATTGAATGGAGATCCTTTTCTCGAAAAGGTAGATGGCAGCCAATTGAAGCCATACACCAGGGATCCAACCAGATGACTAATATATGATGGAAGCACAGTCTTAGTGCTCCACGAAGCTGAAAGGAGGCGCAAGACTATAAACTACATTGCTTGGGTTGTAGAACTACATGATTGGCGTACTGCATGGGATGGAAGAATGTCACAACATTAGCAAAAGCATAAATGGAGCTATGCTATAGGAGGAGAAACCACATAGGGCATCCAGAAAGTGACCATTACAATCATTGTTCATGATTTGACGGTGCGAAAACAGCTAAGATGAGTGAGGGGGCAACATTTAAGGTGCAATTTAAATGAGATATATTTGAAAATATACCACCAATCTAGAATTTATGAATGGATTTTGGGGGGAACGGTGGAAATTGAATTCAAATTTGCCTATAAATTACAGATGGTCACCCAACAAAAAACACTTTGCATGTTTAGAGCTTCTGTGTCGTGCTATCGAGTGTGCATGAATCCTAGGATTTTGACAATTTAGTGGCAAATTCAGTGTTTGACAAGTTTCCTAAGGAAACCCAGGAGCTCCTAAATATCCTCATGTCATACACCATAGAAACTACAAGCGCTGGTGGATCTATGGCCTCTGAGGGAGCTGCCCTTGAGGTCGTAAGTGTGGAGATGCCCACCGTGGTGCCAAAATCACCGAAGTCACCTAGGCTGAAGCCTACACCGGAAGGAGAGGCTTCCAAGATGAGGAAGGACAAATAGAAAGTGACATAGCCAGTACACAAGTCACCAAGGAAACATTAGAAGCCAGATAAGCCCACCAAGTAGGAGAAAGGCAAGTTGGTAAAACTAGAATCCAATGAGGGAGCTAAAGAAACTGGTATGGGCACATGGGACATTGACATTGAGGGTGTAGACCATATCTCAAAGCTAAGAGAATACATCCCTCCACACCAGGGTAAGGTGAAGATCCTAAAGGACCTAGACGAGGCAAATTTTAGGCTTAATACACCCTTACTACTAGGAAAGATCGTGTTTGAAGGATGACGCTTGGCACTCGTCCCCCACCTATAACATGAAGATTGGGACTTGGCAGACACAAAGTGGTTCCCCCATTTCGATACTAATAATTTCATTTAGAGGGTATTCTGTAAGGATTTGGGTGTCACCACGTTGGAGCAAGTGAAGTGGATTCATGGGGTGGAGAAGACACGATTGATGAACCTGCTATGGGTGCCACATTACCACCGAGTGCCCATAAATTTGATAGTTATCAAACAGTTGTTGTGCTTGGTGCATGACGGGTGCCTTTGGTTGGAGCAGCCAATCCTTATTGCTGATATGTTGATCCATAGGATCACCCTACTACCCCATTCAGGACTAAATCTGGCCAAGGCATTTGGCAGAAAGGTGAGTGAGTGTGACCTCACCGAGAGAATGAAGGACAAATTTAAGCTTGTTAAGAAGCCACACTGATATTCAATTTCAAGCATAATCGACCCCGCGATGAGGGTAGACACACATATATTGGCTGGTAAAATAATCAGGAAGTGTCATGCAGATGAGGCGTCAACACCAATTGTTTCATTAACAACCCACTGTGCGCAGGGTATACAATTCAATTGGGAATGTTACTTATGTAGCGAGTTCCTTGTGAATGGTAGGGAGGCATAGGACCACAGCAAAACATTTCATTACTCATGATTGTTGCTATCGATTTTGTTGGTTGTGGGATAGTTGCTAGAGGATAGTCAATTTCCTTCGATTATGATAGATTTTCTAGAAGCAGTGAAGTTTGCTTCACTGTGGGCAACAAAGGACGCTGAGCGGGTCCACGAGAGCAAGGTCTTCTAGGTTTTGATGGAGATGAGATTCAATATGGCCATCAACCATAGGCCAAGACTATCACCAACTCTCTTTTAGCAGTTGTTAGGATACACATAGTTCAAAGAGGACTTCCACTATATCTCCATTTGGGTGCAGAAGGACCCAAAATAGAAATGGTATGATCTCCCATACCTTGCGATGGATGATGCCATAATAGTGGTACTCGATTATTCACCAGCTGAGTGACCCATGGCCTTAGATTTGTCTACCGGGTCTAGTAATTCTACAGGAAAGAAGGAGAAGGAAGACATTTGGCTAAAAATGCAATAGTTGGCTGAAAAATGGAAAAACGAGACTAAGGAAAAAGTAAGAGTAGAAGCGAAGCATGCCAGAAAGGAACATGAGGAAGAGTGCGAATTTGAAACAAGTCAATAGTCTCCTTCACCATAGATGGAGGAAGAGAATAAAATTAAATAGAGGGTCGTGGAGACTAGGAGAGCACCCCATTCTGGGTGAAGCAGAATCGGGAGTAGGAGAAAGAAGGGATGTGGAAGAAGACCAAGGCGACTAAGTCATCACTTGACCCAATCACCATGACATAAGGTGACTTAGATGAAATTGGGGATAAGGTCACGGATGTGTCGGTGCAACTACTACAGTAGTTCGAGTAGCAGCAGAAGAAAGTCTTGGTGGCCATTCAGATGGTTTTTTGTGAGCTATAGATCCAAACTAATCAATTGCAGGCCAGTGTAGGGCAAAACAGTAAGTGGTCAACTAGTTTGGTGCCATGGACCACACGAGCAATGAAGATAGTTCGCTCCTTAGACCCCCGGGCTGTCGCGCTACCTAATGGAGCCCTAATTGCATCGATAAAGGCTGACAGGGCTGCTTTAAGGAACATTGGTCTCAACTTGGCCGAGCTCCCAAGAAAATTCTTTCACACGCTACAAGCAAGTGTGTGTAGGTTTTAACCCTGTACAGAAATTACCTGTATACAAATTCTAAATCACATGAAAAATAAAAATGTGAGAGCATAACACATAAAACACATATAAACAGAGATTTCCCACTGGATCCCAAAACCAGGACTACCAACTTGATTTTTCATTATGTTCCTTTCAATGTTACAATACATATTTATACATGGTGAAGCATCCAATACCATGGACCGAAAACCATCGCGTCCAAAACCATGGACCGAAAACCATCGCGTCCAAAACCATGGACCGAAAACCATCGTGTCCAAAAAACGTGTGCGAAAATCATGCACAAAACCATAGGTGGGTCCGCCCGACCTAACATAGGGTCCAAAACCAAAATTTTCTGGGGCGCTGCCCCGGACCTCATAAAGTGGGGTTACGGGTACCGCTCAAACCCCCTATTAACTATGTGCAAAGAATATAACATAACCCAACAATCTCCCACTTGTTGTTTTCTTTCCACAGGGGGCCACAGGAGAGCTTAGTCATTTTTCCAGCCCTGAAATGCCCATTGTTATCTCTACACCCAAGAGAAACTTCTCAGAGAGCTCACAAGATTGTTGTCAATGCATCGATGCAGTATTCTTCAAAGTGTCCAACCTTTACCAGCAACAACTTTTTGTCTTCTATTCCATATCCCTCACAAAGTTGATACTGAAACATCAAATTGTGCTTTGTCTTTGAATGATAAGCAGGGTTCTTTGCCAAAGAAAATTGCACCTTTGGCTGTCACCGTCTACTCCTTATGCTCCTCTATCTAAACCCATACTTGAACCACAATTCTGCAACCAAACTGCTTCTTGCTTGCATGAGTGGCTGCCATGTATTCTGCCTCTGTAGTTGATAGTGTCACTACAGATTGTTTCTTACTCATCCAAATGACTGCACCTCCAAATAGGTTAAACACATCCCACTTGTAGATCTTCTCTGATCCAGATCTCCAGCCCAATTTGGATCAATAAAACCATGAATATCCAACACTCTGTCCAATCCTAGTCTTCCTTGGTAGCACAAACCATAATCACTAATACCACACAAATACCTGAAAACCCACTTCACTGTTGTCCAATGCTCCTTCCCTGGTTTTGATATAAACCTGCTCAATACTCCCACTGCATGTGCAATGTCTGGTCTAGTACAGACCATTGCATACATCAAGCTACCGACTGCACTTGCATATGGAACACGGGACATGTCCTCTTCCTCTTCTTGTGTCTTGGGAGACTGTTCAGCAGATAACCTCACGCCTACAGCATAGGAACCTTCATCGGTTTACTATCCTGCATATTAAACCTCTGCAGTATTGTCTCGACATACTTCCTATGGTTTAACTAGAGCTTCCTCTTTGCTCGATCTCTTTTAATTTCCATGCCCAAAATATAGTTTGCAGCACCGAGATCTTTCATATCGAATTTGGAGGACGATTGGGTCTTCAAATCCTGGATAATTTTTTTGTCATTTCCAACCAACAAAATATCATCCACATACAAGACCAAATAAATAACACGATCACCAATTAATTTAAAATACACATAGTGATCTGCTTTGCTTCTGGTGAATCCAATTCCCCATATAGATGTATCAAATTTCTGATACCACATCCTTGGTGACTATTTTAACCCATATAGAGACTTCTTTAACTTGCATACCAGTTCTTTCTTACCCTTCACTGCAATGCCTTTAGGTTGCTTCATGTAGATTTCCTCTTCCAAATCCCCATGAAGAAATGTTGTCTTCACATCCATCTGTTCTACCTCAAAATCAAAAGCAGCAGCAACAAATAAAAGTAATCTAATAGAAGTTACCTTGGCAACAGGAGAAAAAATATCACCAAAATCAATTCCCGACACCTGGGAATAACCTTTTGCTGCCAACCGAGCTTTGTATTTCTCCGCCTTTCCTTCTGCATTTGTCTTCTTCTTAAACACCCATTTGGCCAATGGGTTTCCTTCCAGCCGGCAACTCCACCAGATCCCAAGCCACATTTTTGTGCAAAGATGCCATTTCATCAACCATGGCCTCTTTCCAGAGTTTTCCATCCTCTGAATCCACTGCTTCCTTCACAGTTCTGCGATCATCATCAGTAACAGACAAAGCAAAGTTTGAACAGAAAGCAGATGGGCTATACCTTTCCGGCTGCCTTC
>APFE031063668.1:117281-217082 GCA_000404065.3 Pinus taeda
GGAGCAGAAGGTTAGCAATGAACAATTATTCATTGAGAAAACAACAACAATAGAAACCTGGAACAAGGTCCAG
The DNA here is from genome assembly GCA_000404065.3 of Pinus taeda. Classification (NCBI taxonomy): domain Eukaryota; kingdom Viridiplantae; phylum Streptophyta; class Pinopsida; order Pinales; family Pinaceae; genus Pinus; species Pinus taeda. The sequence continues at coordinate 117,355 of APFE031063668.1, forward strand.
GAGAAGAATGATCGCACCACAACGGTGGTAGTAGAGGTGTGCAGAACCGTTTCAGAACTGCACATCCCTAAAGAGATGCCTGTGGAGCCTAAGATTCAGAAGTTGGCCATAAGTGTGTGCAATGATCAGACTGAGATGGCCAAGTTTCAGTTTGAGCTAGACCTCAAAATTATAAAGCTCGAGTTCAGGGCACAACCTAAAACTTCACCAAAGGTCAGAGAACAACACAAGGCAACTATCAAGAAGGCAGTTGTTGTAGTATATATCGTGGTGGTAGATTGCTCTGCACTCTTCGAGCACTCACTGGAGGTACTTACCATCCTACACAAAGATCCCAACCTATGGAGGTTATCACCCGAGGAGAGGGAATTGCAACAGTGGTATGACGAGGCAAGAGGAGCGGTGTGTACTACTACTATCACACTTAAATTAGCAAAGTTGTAGGAGGTGAAGGAATTGAAAGAATAGGTGGATGCACTGCAGTGAAGAGAGGCAGTACTCAAGGGAGGATTGGGGCCTTGGCTGGATGAGGCTTATGTTCTCACTGCCATCATTGAGGAATAGTTGACTAGCCTACAGACAACACAACAGAAGATCGAGGCAGAATGCATAAGACCAACAACAGAGGAGCTGGTAAAGTAGGTTAAGGAGGCAGCAATGCAGTGTGCCACTAAAGTTGCATTGGTGCAAGTGGAATTGGGTGGTCTCTGTAGCAAGATCTCTATGCCAGCAGAGTGACTCAGGGTGAGTCACCATATTTGTGTTGGGGGCCTATTGGGATAGGATCCCCTAGGGTCCATTTTGGGGTTAAAAGCCAAAAATTTTAGGGAAAAAAGCCCAAGTTTTTGTATGTAAAGTGTAAATTCTCTTCAATTTGTGGTCATGGAGCGCGTAGATGTAAAGTGTCATAAATTGTTTCAGCCCTTCTTTTATGTAAGTTGTGTTGGATTTAGAAAATCCACCCATGGTCTGTGGACCATGGGATTGTATATAAAGGAGATTCTAAGAGGAGTCTAAGGTAGTTAAGTCATTGATGGGTCAGTAAGAGCTAAGAGCGAAGAGTCTTAGAATAGAAGGAAGGCTCTGTAGCTGGGTGCGCAGAGGCTTAGGGTAGAAGTCCGCACCTGAGTGAGCAAAACCTTGCAGTTGAGTACGAAGTGTACTTAGCATTTGTAAGAAGATTTGATACTAATAAAAGAATATTACTATGGAATTATCTGTGTTTTGATATATTTACTTTAGTTATGAAAATTGCGGTTATGTTATGTTGAATAATGGTTTCATAATTTAATGATATATTGATGCGCAAATCTATATGTTATACATTGTCATCTGTATCCAAATGATAATATCTATTTACACAAAGGACACATTAATGCATATTGAAGTTATCAGATACTTAAGATAATCTGGGTGAATACAAAAGTAAGAATAGTTACAGAAGCGCATAAGTGGTTCATTCGCCTGGATAGGATCTGCGAACGAGAGTCAAAGGCCTTCGTGAATGTTTAGAGGCTGATTGGGAAAGTATATCAATAAACCCTAAAAGGATTATTGATCTGCAAGAAGACAGAGTTAGGGCACAAAAGACATCATTACGATCTCTAGGTGTGGAAACTAGGTTGCAGCATTGCCCCATACTTTTTAAGGTGAGACTTCAGTCCGCGGGCCACGGATTGATGCCAAAAGGGCCAATAGTGTAGGGATTTGTTTTTCTAAATTAATTTTAACCTAGTTTAAGGCCCACTAAGATAACAAGAACATCATGCCTCCTTCATACCTCCCTAAATAATGACATGCCTCCCTCAACAATGTCATGTATGATGTATCAACCAACAATTTTCCTCCCTTGGGTCTCTTCCAACCAGCCTCCAAGTCACTAGGTTACCTCAGGGTTTTTCCCTCACACCCTCTTGGTCCCATTTTCCCTAACTAAGATTATTTATCTCTAGGGAAAGGAATATTTGTCCTTTAACATTGTGTTAGTGAAAATTTTCATTTAGCACCTTTTCCTTCCATAATTTCCATGACCATTCATAATAAAATTATTAATGAAATTTAAAATCAAATAAAAATTTATGGTTATTACCAACCATTCTATATGACCCACAATATACCAAGTCATTTCAGTAAAGGTAATTCAAAATATTTTCAATTTAGTGAGGGGTATTAGAATGTTATTCACCAAAATAGAATCTAAATTCTTTATGATTTATAAAACAACATATCAATCTTTATTATAACCTAAAAAATTAGTTTAAGTACATTTTATTATTCACTCAAATTTCAATTATATTATTATGAATTCATATTTTTTGAGGGATTTTACTTGGTATGTTTGTGAAAATTTGAAGTAAATTTGTTTAGTGATTTAAATGATATTAAATTACTCACTTGAATTATCAACTAAGGCTAGTAAACTAATGAAGTGTAAGTGCACTGTATGTGTTAGAAGCCTTTGGTTATTCATGCAAATTATAAATTAAATTGACTTATCAAAATATAAATTCTAAACTAAATTAAGTCATTGAAATGTAGATGAGAAAATTAAGTTATTCCTTGATCTAGGTCTGACTATGACAAAGGACCCTTCCAAGACCTTTTACTTTCGTCATGTGTTAAATTGTGTTTTTAAAAGAGCATAAGTGAATACATATGCATGCTGTAAAGATGGGGAACATGACATTTGTGAACACATGAAAACATAAGCCGTTGATAACAAAGTTCGTCTAGGAGGGACTACGTCTCTGGGCCTCGATGTCAAGATGGTGTAGGCTATTGCATTAAGTGTTGTCAATAGTGACGATGTACATAAGAGGTGACATCGCTATCATACAAGGAAAAATTCCCTCATGTAGGAGTGGCTCCAAGAGATGTTCTGCTATAGGAAATCTTAGTCAAAATACTCCTATTAGTATGACACAAAAAACATGCATGATGATCATCCCACCAACATGGCATAAAAGGGATGTCAATACAAACACACATGGTCACAGCATGAGTATTCCATCAACATACGACAAAGGGATCTCAAATAAAACATGACGATTCAAGAAAACAAGTACATCACATAGATGATTCTGATTCACATGAAGAAGGAATCATGAAGTAAGTATGAAAATAGGATCCCACAACAGACATCAAACAGGGATCTCTGCAACACAATGCATAGAAGAAGTACATGAACACACTTCATATACCTCACATCTATGGGCCATTTGAGGAATGATGTCAAGCTACTGAAGCTAGTTGGTCACCGAATCTTGTGGTGTCAAATCTCAATGAAATGGTTGCTCACACATGAATGATGGCACCTGCACTCCACCTATAAAGTGGCTGAAAAATAGAATACATAAATGGAAAATTTTAACACACCATCAAATTTGTGGATTCAAATAGTGCAAAATCAGCTATTAAATTCCTGAATTTTGAGAAAGTGGAAATATGGGGCTCAAGGAATCTTTTAGATTCCCCCTAGATTCCTTAAATATTCCCTCCTTCGGGTCCTCTACAAATTGGCTGCTTAGATCAGGAAAATAACTGGGAAATCAGGTTTATGTTACCAATAGGTGTAAGACGAACATAAAGTTTGTCCAATTTGGACACTACAAAAATTTCACCCTCCTCGAAATTTTTCTTAGTCATGGTTCCACCTACAATAAATTAATTAAAAAAATTCCTTTTCTATTTCCATACCTACTCCTAGTTCCTCCAAGCTACCTAGGTGCACTGTGAAAATGAGGTTTATATCAATTCTCGGGTGGATTATCCAGTAGTTGGTTTGGCACATTGGTTAGATTAGCAATTTGTTGAGGAGGGGTCGAATGGTGAAACCTCGCCCCTCCAATTTTAATATATTATGGTTTTTAAATAATTGAAAACATAATTATTGGGAGGTTGTGTGTGCATTAGGTGGCCCACCCCCATAACCTTTGTAATGTTACATATTAATGTTTCATTGGGCCCATTTTTTTGGCGCATTAAATAGTTGGTTTGGTTTGTTTGTGGGTTGGTACATGTATATTGGTTGTTTCTTGTACATGGGCCACCGCATGGTGGCGAGCCAGCCCATGTGGCTGGCACGAGCTCGATACCTACTGGCCTCCTTATTTAACATGGCTAACATACTCCATGTTGTTATGGATTGGCGTGGGGTGGTGGGGGTGGTGGCCCATCACCCTCCTTTTTATATATTTGTTTATTTCTTTAATAATAATAGTGCATTTTTGAAAATTTCAAAATTTGGCCAAGGGGGTCAAATTAAACAGGCAAACATTTCACCTGGAATCTTGCTAGAGTTGGCTGAATTCTATCTATTGGAAAAATTTTAAATTGTGTCTCCATTAACCTACCTAGTCGGCAAAAGTCAACCAAAACTTTGATTGTCTTTATCTTCCTCATCCGAACTCGGATTGATGAACCATTCACACCACCATGATCATGACGATGAGATATTTAATATTAACGTGGGTTGAGAAGAATCCAACCACTTTTAGTTTTTACCCTTCCTGAGTCCTCTAGGACTTCTACCTATGTCTTGAGCCACTTGGATCAATCCTCCCCAATGAAGAGCTTTTGGTCCTCCAAAATCATGAAAAATAATTTGCAACTTCTCTATACCTTGTCTGCATCATAAGAATCCTAAAAGGTCTTGCATCCATCTCCTTCACCTTTGTTCTTCGAAGCCTTAAGTGATGAGACGACACCTGCAACCTCTACAACCTGTAGTACTTTGTTTTGAAAATTACGTGCTTGACTTTAATGACCAGCTAATGACCTGAGCATCCCACACTTTCCACAAGTTTGTAACACATACTTGATGGTCAAGTTTACATCAAAATGGAAACAATCCCCCAACTATGAAAAAAAGATCAACATATCATTATTGCTTCGACAAGTGATGGAAAACAAATCATCATTGCAACACATGATTTACAAAGATAAGGCTAAACACTATTTTTCTTTGACAAGTGATGGAAACATGACATCACTTTCACAATTTATCATGCAACATAAAAAAGGACTAGACATCATTGTTGCTTAACAAGTGATGGAAAACACATCATCACTTTTAAATTTTAAAATGAAACAAATGATTTACAAAAGCATTACCATGACAAGCTAACATCTCTAAAAACCATCTTTCACTTATCACTATGAATGGGTCACCTCCTTGCGGCGCATTCGATGGTCAAACAACTGTTTCACCTAGTTCATGCACCGACACTTTGTCAAGGAGCTACTCTGGATGGAACCTCCAACATGTGTCTCTTTGATGGTCACTTCTATTGTAATGACTACAATACATCTTCTTCCTTCGAATCTGCTTAACATGTTTCTTTACCTGCTATTGAGAGGGTCATTCATGCCTCATCCTTTTGTGTGTTGCCATGCTTTTCTAACACTTAGAAAATGTATCATTTTGTAATCCACAAAAGGTTCATGTTTTTCAATACCATGATTTACATTCATCATTAACAACATGATTATAATTGAAATGACCATTCAAATATCAAGATGGGTTTTACCATTCCTTGTTGTCTCTGGTGTAAGTCTGGTGATGGGAGCTGGCCTCAACTCTTTACTTGCAATGGAAACTGTCATGGGATGATGAGAATGTGTTCCCATCATTCTCTTTCCTCAATGATTTCAACGATGTCTCGAAAGAATCTGACACCTTCGAGCATTTCCTTTGGTGTATCTCGAGCCTGCAAATTGAGGTCTCTGCATAGCCTCCAATGGTTGAGTTATGCCTTGGTTATTAACACCAAGTTCTTTTCCCTCATCGTGCCTCGTCTCAGTAAGGAGCCTCATGTTTGTCACTAGAATTGGGATACCCAAATATCCAATAGAAGGCATACTATGTGAAGATGAAGCTGAAAGGAAATCGACATATTTTACCTCCTCTATTGATTTGGAAAGAACTGATGAGGGCCTCTCATCATCTATTGTTGGTGGTTCACTTGTTGTTTAAGCGCATTCCCCAACTTCTTTTCTAACATACCCAAGTCCTGTCTGACAGGGTAATTCTTCCACTTTGATGGGGTTCACAATGCCTTGGCCATTAACACCCAAGCCTTTTCCTTCATACCCCATTCTCTTCAATAGTTTGGAGCCAATTCATGTGGTATGATTTTCAAAAACAACAAAATCATCATCAGGACACATACATGAATTTAGAGAATTACTTTTTACCTCACATGGGTCACACTGCAGCTTTTCCAAGGCCTCATCCTGTGCTTCCAGCTATCATAGCAAACTATGTTTCTCCTCCTTTTCTTCATGTAGACGCATCTTCAATTCAGCTTTATCTTTTTGAAGACTTTGGTTGTTGTGCTTCAGTTCTTCTAGGGCTTCCATGGCTTGCAACTGAAGTTGCAATTTGTCCTTTTCCTTTGTCTCTTTCTGTAGAGTTTCATACATTATTTCCACCCTTTGGCAAATTTTGAGGATGATCTCGTACATCGATTTTTCATCCTCTGTCACTGAACATTCCATTGTTCACACTTGCAATTCACATCCACATAATGAACACTCTGATACCAGTTGATCTAGGTCCGCATGTGACAAAGGACCCTTCCAAGACCTTTTACTTTCATGATGTGTTAAATTGCATTTTTAAAAGAACGTAAGTGAATACATCTGCATGCTGTAAAGACGAGGAACGTGACATTCGTCAACACATGAAAACATAAGCTATTGATAATGGAGTTCGTCTAGGAGGGACTACGTCTCTAGGCCCTAATGTCAATATTATGTAGGCCACTACATTAAGTGCTATTAATAGTGATGATGTACATAAGAGGTGACATTGCTATCATACAAGGAAAAATGCCCTCACGCAGGAGTGGCTCCAAGAGATGTTCTACTATACGAACTCTCAGCCAAAAGACTCTTATCAGTATGACATAAAAGTCATGCATGATGATCATCTCGCCAACATGGCATAAAAGGGATCTCAATGCAATCATACATGGTAAAAACATGAGTATTCCATCAACATACGACAAATGGATCTCAAATAAAACATGACGAATCATGACAGAAAGTACATCACAGATGATTCCACGTCACATCAAGATGGAACCATGAAGCAAGTGTGAAAACAAGATCCCACATCAAACATCAAATAGGGATCTATGCAACACAATGCATAGCAAAAGAAGTACATGAACACACAGCATATACCTCACATCTAGGGGCCATCTGAAGAAGGATGTCAAGATTCTAAATCTACTTGCACATGAAATCTCGCGGTATCGACTGTCATGGAAATGGCTGCTCGCACATGAATGCTGACCCCTGCACTCCACTTAGAAAGGTGGCCAAAAAATAGAATGAGAAAATGGAAAATCTGAACGCACCATTAGATTTGCGGCATCGAATAGTGTAGCTGTTAAATTTTTGTATCCTGAGAATGTGGAAATCTGGAGCTCAAGGAATCTTTTAAATTCCTCCTAGATTCCTTAAAGATTCCCTCCTCTGGGTCCTCTGCAAATTGGATGATCAGATCAAGAACTAATTTCTCCATCGTGTTCATGTCACCGATAGGTGTAAGATTGGCATAAATTTTATCTAATTTGGACATTGCAAAAATTTCACCCCATGGAAATTTTGCCCAGTCCTGGTTCCATCTGCAGTAAATTAATAAAAAAATAATTTCATATCGACTTTCATGCCCACTCCTGGCTCCTCCATGCTACCTAGGCGCACTATGAAAATTATGTTTATATCAATTCTCAGGTGGATTAACAAAGAAGTTGGTTTGGCACATTGGTTAGATTAGTAGTTTGTTGAGGAGGGGTTGGGTGGTGAAACCCCGCCCCTCCCATTTTAATATATTATGGTTTTTAAACAACTGCAAACATAATTATTGGGGGGTTGGGTCCACATTGGGTGGTCCTCCCCCATAACCTCCGTAATGTTGTGTATTAATGTTTCATTTGGTGTGTTGCTTTGGCACATTAAATAGTTGGTTTGATTTGTTTGTGGGTTGGTACACGTATATGGATTGTTTGTTGTACATGGGGGCACCACACATTGGTGAGCCAACCCATGTGGCTGGTGCAAGATCAATACCCGTCGGCCTCATTATTTAACATGGCTAATGTACTCCATGCTATTATGGAGAGGTGTGGGGTGGTGGAGGTGGTGGTTCACCACCCCCGTTTTTACATATTTTTTTAATCTTTTAATAATAATAGTGTGTTTTCGAAAATATCAAAATATGGCCGAAGAAGTCAAATTAAACAGGTGATAATTTCATCTAGAACCTCGTAGGAGTTGTCTGGATTCTGTCTGCCAGAAAAAATCCAAATTATGTGTCCATTAACCTACCCAATCAGCAAAAGTCAACCAAAAATTTGACTTCCTCTATCCTCCTCATCTGGACTCGGATTGATGAGCCATTCACACCACCACGATCGTGACGATGATATATTTAATATGAACCTAGTTTGAGAATAATCCAACCACTTTGTGTTTTGACTCTTCCTGAGTCCTCTAGGACTTTTGCCTGTGTGTGGGGCCACCTAGATCATTCGTAGAAAATAATATTATCTTTACAATGATGATAACACTCTCTACATTCAAACAAAAATACTTCTACTTATAAGAATCCACACTTTACTTTAAAATAGAAATCAATCCCACACTTTACATAAATGAAAATCAATCCATACTTTACTTAAATGAAATTCACACAATTTCATAAACGAAAGCTGCTCTTACTTAAGAAATCTCATGTCTAAAGAAAATCACACATCTGCATGAATAAAAATCACACTTGCATCAAAATTAAAATGAAAAAACTTTTGCTTAAAAAAAACTCACACCTACTTTAATTAAAGATCACACATGCTTGAATTTAACAACTAATTCTCCAAATTAATCTATTGTCTAAGATGAAGCCCTGTGTGAAGCCAGATCTCAGCTGCTAAACTTTATACATGTGAATTCAAAATATGAACAGTAGGAATGATTAGCATAAGAATTTTAACTTAACTCTAAAGGAAAATTGAAAACATGAATAATTGATTGAATAAATAGAAATATACAAGAATATAAGGCTAATATCTAACTATTAAAAACAAAGAAATAATCCTTATTGTCTCTAGGGAGCCCTCCACGAGAAGTAGGCACTCATTATGTTATTGTTCAATAATGATAACCAGACATTGAGGAAATGAAATGATTCTTTTATAAACAGAGTATGAAAAAGAAATTTTAAATATCACTATTGCATCCTTACTTAACAACCTCTTAATTTTTGCTAAGAGACATATTTATAGAGCTCATAGAAATAATCTTTTCAAAGCTATAAACCTAATATCTATCAATAGAAACCAAATTTAACTTTAAAAGATAACATTGCACAATTCACTCATGATTTTCTATTATCAAAGAAAATCATGTGGCACAAATCGCGTGTTGTCTTACGTGTTGTCGATTATAGTGGTTGAATTTTCATTTGACTACATTGCTACGACATGTTTCCATCAATCTGGTTCATTAGAATAGGAAGAAATCATTGATTGAATCAATTACTACCTATCCATATATTTTGCTTCCCAGCTAGCACCTTGGAGCCTGTCAAACCACAAAATTGTGTATTAGCTACATAATCATTGCAATTCGATAGTTGATGTAAACATTAAAATAAATAATAAAAAACATTATCCATTTATGAAATACAAGACAATTGTCTACCTGCCATGTCATAATCTCTATAAATTGATGCCCAATGTGTGATTATGAAGGTAAAAAGGAAATAGATAGAATGAAAAAAAGTGTAAAAAAGAAGCAATTGTGGGGTTCATTATCCCCCCACACTGAGGTCATTGTATGTCCTCATGCAGAGTTTTAAAACTGATGAACCCTTCATGTTACTAAACTCCTTTAGATACTTGAGCTAAAATATCCAAATTTGTCTTCTTTGCTTTCTTCTTAGTGACTGCCATTCTTGGTTTCTCTATCAAAATCTTATACTTCAGACTTATTACTTTTCTCTTAAGGGATTTGTTCTTTTCTTTTATCTTCTTACTCTTATCATACCATAGAGAAAGATGTAAGAGAATGTTCTGATTCTTGGTCCTATGTATTTCATTATGCACTTTCAATGTTTCATGTTCCTGTTTTAAGTGCCTATTTACTGTCTCTAGTTCAAAAATTTCCACTTTGAGAGTATTTATAATTGGAGGCTCTTGTGGACTATCACAATGAATTTGTTTTCCTTGATTTGAAGGGGATGTCATGGCATTTTCTATAGCCTATTTCTCCAAGGATTCTATATAGTCATATATCTCTTGTTGGACTGGGTCAATTTGAGGTGTTCTTCTTACTGTATTAGCAATTGTTGATGAAACTGGTGATAGAATTGATGATATAGCTAGTGGTGAAAGTGTAGGTGAAGTAATTGGTGATGACGCCTTTAGCCTGTCTTCTTCCTCCATACTAAGAAACTATATGGATTATTGAGATGATTCATTCATTCTTTTGTTGAGTCTTGCACCTCTTGATAGTGGATGAGGTTTTAGTGATAGAAATTTATTTTTGAACTTTTCTTTGTTTTATCCTTGCTTGATTTGTTTCCTTCATTTTTCTTCTAGATATACTTTCTTCCTTATCACTACTTTTTCCTTATTCTAAAATTCTTCTTTTTATGATTTTCTAATACATCAACAAGGAGAATTTCATCTTCCAAGAGCTACCCTTATTGTAGAGGTAGGTCAATTTTAGGACTTAGAGACAACTTTCTTCTACTTCTCTTTATTTTTTTGCCGGGTTGCTCCTGTTCCACTTCTTTAAAATTGTTTATAATTAAGAAAATTTTCCAATCATCTCCTATATTTTTTAGGGTGGCTTAAACAACATTTTTATTAGGCCATGATGATACATGGTATTTTCAATAAATTGTATTTTTCTCTCAGTATTACCCGTCATTATCTTCAGACTATTGAGTAAGAAATAAGAAAAATTAATTTCATTACCCTAAAGGAAAAGCATCATGAAGCGTATATGATAGAAAAACATACTGTCGAATCTATGTTAACAAGTAATACATTGTTGAATGACCAACAATAAATTTCTCCATTCGGTTTTAAGAGTTGTACTTGGCATTAATTTCTTAAAGACTGAAGTTTCCATACCTAGGTTTTTGAGAAATGTCCTCTATTCATCTCCTTCAATTCCTCTATTTTTGAGCCATCTTTCACCAACCCTAGGTAGCCCAGTTACTTCTGCCATGAAATTTTGTTACTACTATTTTCACATCTCCAACTTTTGCATCAACTCCATCAAATGCTCGGGCAAAGGACTTTGTTACTTCTTTTTCACAACCAATAATTTTTTTATAAATTCCAACCATTGTGTTTCTGCAACATCTGCATGACTTATGGATAACCCTCCATGAATTTCTTCCCATACAACATTGTCCTCACAATAATCGCCATATTGGTGAACTCTCAACCTACAATTGCTTCTTTGACAAAGTTATGGAGTGAAGATGGCTTTGGAAAACTAAGTATGTATGAGAGTGAAATCATCAATGGAAATGAGTGAAAAAGGCTTCGGGAAAACATAGTATGAATGAGGGTGGAATTATCAGGGTTTATGGAGTGGGGTATTCGCACAATGATGAACGATAAATGGGATTACGACCAGCTTCATGGATAGGACATAGTTTTTATAAATTAAATATGAAGTTGAATACTAATGATTACTTCAAATGGTAGTAGCAACATCTATTTTATTTCGTAATCTAATGTTCCTTAGCTTTATTATTTAATCTAATATTTACATACCTTTGGATTTATAATTCTAATGGTTTGATTGACTTTTGTAGATTTTCATTGGATGCCTTCAATTGCAGGCTTGATCATTTGCTTATGCCATGATCTTCAATCGTCCCACTTGGTCCCTATCAGTATCAGTTGCAAAATTTTGTTAAAGTTGCAGTTTCTCAACAATTTCGTAGCTGCTTATTTTGAAAAGAAAAAGAGGGTTGCGAAGAAAATGGGATTAGAATAGGGTTTAAAAAGAAAATATTGGGTGACAAGAGTGCCTGGTTTTCATCCTAATTTTTTTGTATAAACATGCCAATAGTGTTGGTTTTCATGTTTATACCATTTTATTATTATTATTTCATATATATATAGAGAGAGAACAAAAATATTTGCGAGTCAAGTTGGAGAGGAAGGGAAGTCCTTCTTGATGAGCTTTAAATCAATATTGTCTTGCATATTTTTAATAAATTCTTCTGTTATCAATGGTTTATGATAAATTCTAAGTCTATTACCAATTACAAGGAACATCACTTTTTTTTCATCAATGTTTCTAATCCTGACTGCACCATTTGATCATTCAAAGATGTGTCATAGAAGATGAAGTAAGATGCATTAATTTGAATTACCTTTATTTTCTCTTGAGGAGACAAATATAATGGTAACTTCCTTGTAGCCAAATAATTAACAATATCTGCAAACCAAGGAGATTTAGTAGATATACAAAAATATATTCATCAGGAAAATTATCTTCTATAGGTAAATCATTATTATCAGTTTCAATCCTAGATAGAAAGTCAACAACTGCATTTTGTTTTTCAAGTCGATCCAAAATAGTAATCTTGAATTCTTGTAACAAAAATAAAGATCTTGTAATTATGAAATTTGTTATTGGTTTATTAATTAAATACCTAATTGCAGAATGATATATATGTAAAAATGTTTCATAACCAATGATGTAATGTCTGAATGTATTAATTGATGGACAACAACTAAAAAATCATTTTCTATTACAATATAATTTAACTCCACATGAGTCAAAGTTTTACTGGTGTAGTGAATGGCATGAGTTAAATCCTTTTTTCCTATTACAACTCCTAAAGCTGTATTTGAAGCATCAATTTAAATGTCGAATGGTAGTTTCCAATTTGGTCCTCTTAGAATGGGTTCTTCAGAAATATTTTCTTTCAATGTTTCAAAAGTTTTTTGGCAAACATAATTCCAAATGAATTCAGAATCTTTTGTGAGAAATTTGAAAAGTGGAGAAGCAATTTTTGTAAAGTTTTCTATGAATCTTCTATAGTAACCAACAAAACCAAGAAAAATTCTAACATCTATTTGATAGGTTGGAATTAATAGTTTATAAATAACTTCTAATTTAGATGTATTCACTCTAACTCCATTCCATGAAATATGGTGTCCCAAAAAAATTCCCTTAATAAGTATCATATAGCCTTTTTCATGGCTTATTGAGAGATTTTCTTCCTTAAATCTAATGAAAATTTTTTCCAAAATTTTAAGAGATACTTAAAAGGAATTTCAATAGATAGTAAAATCATCCATATAAACTTCCAAAGAATCATCAATTAGATCATATATAATACCTCAAACTACCGTTTGGAGTGTTGCAGGTGCATTACATAACCGAAAAGGAAGTACTTGGTAGGCATAGGTTTCCCTTGGACAGGTAAAAGAGGTTTTATCTTTATCTTTTGGAGCTAACTTGATCAAGATATATTCACTAAAACCATCCGAGAATGAGAAATTTGTCTTTCCTGCCAATGTGTCTAAACCTTTATCTATGAAAGGATGTGGATAATGATCTTTTAAAATGGCTTTATTCAATTCCCTATAGTCTCTCAATTTTCCATTTTTTTTAGGATCAATTTTCAATGCTGAAACCCACTAGATATTTGAAATTGGATGAATGAAATTCACCTTGAACAATTTTTGTAGTTCCTCTTTAAGAATTTCTCTTAAATTTTGATTCATTCTCCTCTTAGGTCGTTGAACTAGGTTGGCATTTTCTTCAATGTAAATATGATGTCTACAAGTATTGGGATCAATTCCTTTCATGTTAGTGTATTTCCATGCATAAGCAGAGGAATGTTCTTGTAACATTTTTATTAAATTTTTCTTTTGAAATTCTTCCAAACTATTATTCATATTGAAGTTTTTTCCGGAAACATTTCTATTGGAGAGTTGCAATTTTTTTCTAGAAACGTAAATATAATTGACGAGATGACAAATATTCAATATTACATTATTCTTGAAAACTTTGATTAGATTAATAATATGAGGAAAAGAATGTAAACTTTGAAATGAGAAATCTAAACTCAAAATGAGAACTCTAGCAAAAAAACCCCAAAAGAACATGAAAAGCAATTCTAAAAACAAAAAGTACGTATACTGGAACGATGTTTTATTCTAGGGTTGATTTTCAACATATTTAAAAAATGGACAGAAAGCCAATTTTTTGGTGCAAAAAACAATTGTTTTTGAGGAAAAAACGCACTAATGTTTTTGGTAGAATAACATTTTTCTTTCCCAAGTATAATTCCAACATTTTATATTAATGACAACAAAGATAAAATAACGGGATCCGAAACGCATTAAAATCCCATTCGTTTTCATCCATGTTGTTAAACATATAATAACATGACACTAAAGATCGCTAAAATTCTAATTGTTTTCAACCATAAGTTTAAAAAAAAAAAATGGAAAATTTTCAACGATAGAATTAAAAAACTCTAAGTTTTCAACACACTTAAACCATGACATCATGAACAAATTACATGACTAAATTAATCAAAATGTCAATACATGTTAATTGAATGAAACATAAATTATATCTCTAATTTCTTGCTGCATTGTAGATATTGTAAACAATAAAAATCATCATAATTAAAACATATAATCCAACAAACATAAAAATGACTGATAACTTCATTTAACACCATATGGAAATAATTTCTTTTATTTCAAGATACGATGCACACATCAGTTTTATAAAATATTTTATAAAGTTATTCCAAATCACTCATATTTTCTTGCCCACCATCAGAATTCACATATTCAGATGAATGATTGGATGTAGATGAAGATGTTCCATTCTCTTCTCTTTCATCAACTAGTGCCCCATCTGAGTCCACATGCATGGCCACCATTTTAGGTTTCAATATTCTTCTGGATCTACTACTAGCTTCAGAAGATTCTCATCTCCACAATGTTTCTTCTAGTAAAAACCTCTTGAGAATATCTATCATATTGAACAAAAGATTTACTCTCTTTGTTAAATTGAATTCATAAACAAGTATGTCAACATCCTCCAATTTTAAGAGCTTTGTGTGGCAATGATTTATATTTGTACCCTTTCTTTTTCTCTTTCCACCAAATTTTTTATCAACTACCATCTGTAGCTTGTACACACCATTGAATGGGTGTGTATTTGTGGCATACCAATGTACTTCAACATCTGCAACATCTTTATTTTCTGTACTGACCTTTATAACCTTAGCAACCCAGAATAGATAGCAATTCGGATCTGCATCTCCTAGCACTACAGTCATGCAACCCTCCTTAATATCTTGTACTGGACCCTTGTAAAGGTCTTCCATGGCTTCAAGTTATGTACGAGATCTTTTGGAACAAATATACATTTACGTTTCCTCTACGTGTGAATAATTAATAATACCTTGAGATTGTTTCCATTCAATAATGTTTCTTGCATCATGTTCATTTGACGAATTTTGTGGCCAAATAAATGGAGTTTTCAAAGGTATATATTCATTTGTTGTTCTTGAAATGATATCACTTTGGTTATTGAAAAATGACTCCCACCAAACTGAATCAACAATATCAAAGTACTCATATGTATATCTAATACATTTTTTAATTTATTCTAGGAAAAAAGATAATTTATATCTCTATTCTACCTGCGCGCATTATGAAATTCAACAATCGATTGTAATAACAATATATTTGACACAAATATTAGATGATTTAAAATGAACTTCAAAAATTCCAAAGATGATGATGACGCCCATTCTACAGTAGTTTGATGCAGGAGCATCTAACCACCCTTAATCAAAAGTCAAAGTCAAAGATATGGAGGAGGAGACGTGGACAATCATGTAAACCGGGAGTAAAATTCAGTTTAAACATAGCAAATTTCATGGAATTTATAAGTGTTGAGAAGACTTAATTTAACGTGATTATATTCCATGTTACGAATAGAGAGATTTAGGTGATTAGTGAGAGGAAATCGTGGATCTGAGATGATCCATGCTTATATAATTTCCTATATAAAGAGAGTCTGTAATGTGAGATGGATATAGCATAGATAGAGAGTGAGAATACAATGTAATCGGTAGAGAAAATGTGACTAAGGCTAAAATGCCTTAGACTGTAATCTAGTTCCGTATAATATAAATATGTGTTTTATGCGGAATTCATGTGTCTGTATATTGTTTATGTGTTGAAAGAGTTAAATCTTGTTTATAGGTTTGTTGATCAACCATCGATCACTATAAGGATCGATTGTGATCCAATAATAAAACAAGATAATTGTTGTATGAGTATCACGAGTGTGTAGACATAGTATGGAAGAGAAGAGTTGTGTTATAACGAAAATTCCATCATAAGCGAATAAGCGCAGAGGGAGCCATCCGATCGCTTTGATTGACATATATTAATGGTGGAGGAATAGATCTAGATCATCAGATCAACAGATCCATTAGATCGAAGGTTATCGCATGGGTAAAATGCATGAGAGTTAATGCGCAAGAAGAGTGGTTTTTGTAGGCATAAATGGTTTATCACGCAGGCTCTAAGTGGTAAGTGGTAATTTGGGCTGGTCACCCGATTCCATTTAGCAGTTGACACATACCACGCTGTAGGAGAGAGAAAGCCACTTTATTGGGTGGGTAAACCTCATGCAAGTGGCTTGCTTGATATCACTGTTAACCATTGGATCAAACGGGTTTTGATCAATGGTGGAGGATCACTGATTAGTTATGTTGATCATGGAAGCCAACAACCGTCGGATTGGAAGGTGAGATCAATGGTGGAGATTGAAGTCAATAAGGCTTAGGAAAGAGCAGACCTATCAAATTATGATCGGGAGTTTGATTTCTTTTGAATTCCACTCTTTGACGTCTAGAGTGGGACCATAATTCATTGGTAGGTACATGTGTTATTCCGTTGTTTTGTGATTGGTCGGGTTTTTGTTAAAATCCACCAATGTAAACACTTCTGATTTGTATAAGTGGGCCACAACCCACAGGTTCATATAAGGATTTATGAAATGAAAGGGAAATTGCCTCACCATAGTTTTCCGTTTTCATCAAGTGGTATCAGAGTAGGGAAAGGTTTCCTGTGAGTAGAAAGAAGATTTTGTGTGCGAAAGGAGGAGGTATAGTTATGTTGAAGACTAGTGAGTTTGTTGTCTTTAGCAAAAGGTGAGAAACTTGGAGCAGCCTAGAGCGTGAAATGCTCATATGGTTCTACATAATAGAGAACCAGAGAGATGACAAAAGACTAAGCCGGGAGGGAAACTTGGTGATGTATCGTGTAGCAGAGAAGATTGTTACTATAGAAGTTTTGTTGTAGCTCAAAGAAAGATCATGAAGGTAGTTCCACTGAGGAAGTGGGTAGAATTGCAATGGGATTAAGGAGAAGCATATGACTAGGAGGTCATAAATGTTTTCGCCTCGAGAGTCTGATGCAGGAGCATCTGACCACCCTTATCAAAAGTCAAAGTCAAAGCTATGGAGGAGGAGAGATGGACAGTCATGTAAACCGAGAGAAAAATTCAGTTTAAACATAGCAAATTTGGTGGAAATTAATAAGTCTCGAGAAGTCTTAATTTAATGTAATTATCTACCATGTATGCGAGTAGAGAGATTTAGGCGATTTGTGAGAGGAAATCGTGGTTATCAGATGATCCATGCTTATGTAATTTCCTATATAAAGAGAGTATGTATTGTGAGATGGATAGAGCATAGACAGAGAGTGAGAATACAATGTAATCGATAGCGAAATTGTGTCTAAGGTTGAAATGCCTTAGACTGTAACCTAGTTCTGTATAATATAAATATGCGTGTTATGTGGAATTCATGTGTCTGTATATTGTTTATTCATTGAAAGATTTAAATCCCATTTATAGGTTTGTTGATTGACCATCGATCATTGTAAGGATCGATGGCGATCCAATGATAAAATGATTTAACTGTTGTATGAGTGTGGTGAGTGTGTAGCAAAAGTATGGTAGAGCGGAGTTGTCTTATAATGAAAATTCCATCATAAGCGAACAAGTGCAGAAGGAGTCGTCAGATCGCTTAGATCGACGAATATTAATGGCGGAGGAAGAATGGTAGAGGAATAGATCTGGATTGTCAGATAAAGAGATCCATTAGATTGATGGCTATCGCATGGGTAAAATGAGTGAGCGTTAATGCATAAGAAGAGTGGTTTTCATAGGTAGAAATGGTCTATCGTGTGGGCTCTAAGTGGTATGTGGTAATTTCGGGTGGTCACCTGATTCGATTTAGCAGTCGACACATAGCACGCTGCAAGAGAGAGGAAACCACTTTATTGGGCGGGTAAACCTCATACAAGTGGCTCATTCGATATCATTGTTAACCGTTGGATAAAATGGGTTTTGATCAATGGTGGAGGATCACCAATTAGTTCTGTTGATCAGGGAATGCAACAACTGTCAGATTGGAAGGTGAGATCAACAATGGACATTAAAGCTGATAATGCTTGGGAAAGAGCAGACCTAACGAATTATGATCAGGAGTTTGATTTCTTTTGGAGTTTACCCTTTTCATCATAGTTGAATACTTCTTGCCCCATATTAGTGTTTTCCGATCAAATTTTTCAGATGAAATTGATGTTGGAAGCTAATGTCATAAAGTTGTTCAATGAATTTCTCCTTACCATGCGATTCCAGATAAACCTTTGGATGTTGATAGTTTCTTCCAACACATAAAAAAGAGGCTCTGCAATGTATGATTTCTTGATACATTCAATTAATGATGGCAAGCTCCCAACTTTCTTCCTCCTCAATGTCACTGAAAACCATCTTAACATATGATAAATATGGTCATGATTTACCAACAAGAAGGAAACCAATGTTTACCTTCTGAAAATTTCTCAATTCAACAAACATTTTTATATCTCCAAAAATAATCTAATTTTTGTTTTCACAAGTGGGTTTTTTCAATTGTAGATACAAAAGTTCAAGAAGATTACCAGACAAATGAGAAAGCAGATCATGAATTATGGTTATTGTCAGATTTGCATCACTATGAATATTTGGAGCTGTCAAGTATCCCCTTGGAAATATTTTTCCATTGAAGACCATACAACCAACAAAGTGATACTTAATAAAATTTTCCTCTCGTAAAGTATTGGTTGTGTGAATAATGTGTTAGAAGTGTTTTCTTCTGGTCCATACCATCAATTATCAAACCCAGATATTTTTTTGGATTATCATAACACTTGTTTCGATGCTTGTACAAATTTTTCCTTTAACATGTTTGTTGTTCATGATTCTCTTGAAGCACTTTGACAATGGAATCTACACAACAAAATAGAAATTCATTAATAAATATGTTTTCATAGTTGATGACTATACAATTTTAAAAGTTAATGTTATGAATTCTTAGCTCTTTCTACCCCTTCACATTCATCTCTTTTTGGTTTAAGAGAATCACATGTACCTCAAATCCCCATCCTTGTCTTCTTAGGAATACAAACATTGTTGAATTCTTTCTTCCATATGATCACAAAATATTGATATGTAATAAATCGACCATTTCCTTCGAAACCTTGGCCATATTCTTTGTATAAGTTGTAGATTTCTTGTTTTGAGAAATTATCTGGAATATGTATTATATATCTATTCAGCATAAAATATCCATGCTTTGAAAATAATTATTTCATCCATGACATTGTAGTATTTGATAATGGCCCAAACTGTCGTTTATGATGTACTTCTAAATAAAATGTGGGATCCTTTTCCAAATTTTCTTGGATTCTTGACAACCGAAAATTACCCATTGAATGAAACATTTTGAAATCCTTTCTACAGATAAATAAAGACCCAATATGATAATAACAATCTGATAATGTAGATTTCATCCACCCCATTAAATATGAATTTTGCACGCTTTGATTCATTCACAAATATCTCTTCCTTTTCTCCAATGAAAACTTGAAATCCATATGTTTCAAGCAATATTTTTTGAAAACATTCACTTGAGATGAGAGCACAAATAGAAATTATTCTCATCATATATTATGGTCTACGCCTTGTATAACTAGAATACCTTCGATTTATATGAAAAGGTATGCTCCTACTCCTTGATAAAATATTTTATAGCAATATCTCCATCATTGGATCATCATATGTATAAGCATTTTCATCATCATTATGAGGAATATTATCCTCACCACGATCATTTTTGCTTCTGAAATATTGACTTGAAGGATATTCTTCAGCTTTCCATTCTTCAATGCTACCCTCATAGTCCTTAGAATTAGGACTAAATGGAAACTTTGACTCGATGTTTATTGGATATTCTTAATCATGTGCATTGCTAGTGTTGATCTCATTGTCCATAGGATTAGGACTACGTGGAAAATGTGACCCTTTACTTACTGGAAACTATTCATCCCACCCTTCATCACTGCTGCTCTCATAGTCCTTAGGATTAGGACTAAGTGCTTCATCCTGCCCTTCATCACTTCTACTCTCGTAGTCCTTAAGATTAGGACTAAGTGATTCATCCCACCTTTCGTCACTACTTCTCTCATAGTCCTTAGGATTAGGACTAGGTGGAAAATGTGACTCTCAATTTATTGGAAATTCTTCATCTTGGCCTTCGTCATTACTTCTCTCATAGTCCATGGGATTAGGACTAAGTGGAAACTGTGACTCTCTATTCATTTGAAATTTATCATCATGCTCTTCATCACTGCTACTCTCATATTCCATAGGATTAGGACTAAGTGGAAACTAAAACTCTTTATTTATTTGAAATTCTTCATCATGTTCTTCATCACTGCTTCTATCATAGTCCATATGATTAGGACTAAGTGGACACCATGACTCTCTATTAGTTTTAAATTATTCATCATGCTCTTCATTACTTCTTCTCTCATAGTCCATAGGATTAGGACTAAGTGGACATTGTGACTCTCTATTCATTTGAAATTCTTCATCATGCTCTTTGCCATTACTACTCTCATAGTCCAAATGATTAGGACTAAGTGGAAACCATGACTCCTTATTTAGTTCAAAATATTCATCACACTCTTCATCACTAGTAGTCTCATAGTCCATAGGATTAGGACTAAGTGGAAATTGTAACTCTTTATTTATTTGAAATTATTAATCCTTCCCTTCATCAGTGCTTCTCTCATATTCCTTAGGATTACGACTAAGTGGAAGATTTGACTCTCTATTCATAGTGGAAGAATTTCCATTATATTCATCAATATGAATGGAGTCGTTATGCGATTAAGATGTTGCTGATTCACAAAGCGAAATGTCATTATCAGAAGAATCCATGGATTTAAAACATAAGAGGTTGAATGATACAAATGAAATCTCTCCTAATGATAATATATAGCTTAAAGAATGAAAATTTCCCTCCAAAGTTTCCCTCTAAAAATTTTCACCAAATTTTTTCCCTCCAAAAATTTCGTTTCATGTATTTTCCTCCATAATTTTCCTCTACAATTTATTGAAAATTTTTAACTAAAATTTTATTATGAAATTAATCTCTTAAACTAAATATTTGAATCAAAATTGTAAACTAAATAGTTTACCTAAATTAATTATTTAGTTAAACTATATAGCATTTACTAGACAATTGAATGTTTCTTTTAATTTTTATTATATCTTCTTATCACACATTTTGAATAAATTGATATATCGCCATAACACAATTTATATGTTAATTTTTTATTAAAGAAGAAAAAAATTAACACCACATTCACCATGCAATAAAACAATTATGTAATGTTCGCTTTATCATAATTTACTATATCACCATAACAAGATTTATATGTTAAATTTTTTATAGGAACAAATTAATCCCACATTCACCGTGTAGTAAAACAATTATGTAATTTCGGCTATATCGTAAGTTTCATTATCATTATTCCTCACATGACATCAAGGCTTTTCGAGGTTCATTAAAACACATGGAGCGATTTTGTGGAGAAGCTACATTGTGATCGACAACATATTCAACGGAATATTATCACATTCGAAAGGTTAGTTTCCCTTTTGTTGTGTGGAAGTGTTAAAATTGATAAGTTTACCAGTAGTTATGCGTTAGTTTGGTTGTTATATTCATGTAGAATAGTAGACCAAAAACATATTCCAGTAAAATAATATTTAATTTTTTATTAATGAAAT
Source organism: Pinus taeda (assembly GCA_000404065.3). Classification (NCBI taxonomy): domain Eukaryota; kingdom Viridiplantae; phylum Streptophyta; class Pinopsida; order Pinales; family Pinaceae; genus Pinus; species Pinus taeda. The sequence goes on from APFE031063668.1 coordinate 139,570, forward strand.
TTAGATTTTTTTTAGAAATTAAAAATTTTGATGAGCCAGGGTTACCCGAGAACTGGGTTTCTCTTTACAATAAAAATTCAACAAAATGTGCCCATGCTTTAAAAGTGCAATCTGCCAAATTCACACCATTGCATTCTGATATCGATGAGTTTTGGATAGAACTCCATACTGCTACCATCATTTAAAATAACAAAGGATCCAACACTAACTTTGAACCAAGCATTGGATTCCATTCGCCGATCAAATTAACAAGGAGAACCTGACACACATATGCAACATATAATGTTGTATAAGTCTTTTTAAATTTGGAAGTTATGCCAGTTTGGAACTATACCGTCACCATCCCTATGCTGCCTTAACACACAAAGATTTATATATATCACATGAAATTCATTCAAAACCCATGTTCAAACTCCGCAATTCTCAAACTTTCGGTTCACCAAAGCCAGTACACCATAATCTGATCTATGTTTGTCTGCAGACGGTCACCCACAAGAGAATTATTATAATTCCTCTGCCCATTCAATTGACAAATCAGAAAGGATAATCAATTCAACATACCTTATGCTGCCTTTTTATATGGATTTCGGTTCCGATGAGTGATACTGTTGTTCTCTGACTTCGTATCCAATAACGGACAGCTAGGTTCACAATAGTTACGCTTGCTAATTGTATGAATTATTGTTACAAACAGAAATACGCATAGCATTTATAAATTGTGATTAAGAGCATCCTCTTGTTAACGCTTTCCTTCAGCGGCGACAGTTGTATGTTAAAAGAAACAAACCAAACACAAAAGAAACAACAGAATGAGCAATACACGGTAAATCCAGTGGAGAATAGAAGGTTATTCCACTCTTTTTTATACACAGTGCAATCACTGTTGAATGTATCCACCCATACTAATAGAATTTCACATAAGTCTTAAGAATACCGTGAGGAATTTTCATTCATAATCCTTCTAGCACGCTCCTCTCTCTACTACTGAGAGCTTTACCTGCCTCTTTATTTATGTATAATAATGGATAGGTCTTCTCAAACCTTATCTCTTACAAAAAGCAGGGTTTTTCATTTTTACATAACGATTTAAAGCTTGAAGATTTTTCTCCACTCTTATCCTAATTTTAACTAAAAAAACATAGAAATTCTATTCGAGATTTTGCTCCTAAACTATTTCTCTCATATCCTTTTATTTAGAAAAAGAATATTTACATAATCTTCACTTCATATTTTATTAAAAATAACAAAATACTAAAATTTATCACACCCCCCTTTTATCACATATTTACAAATGAAGATGGTCTTCATGATCCTGCATCATACACCCAACCTTAAAATTAATCATGATCCCCTCATCATGTGTTCGGATCTGTGTATGCCTAGATCACATATCTTGTGCTGCAAGTCATCATGTGCTATTGCTCACTGCCTTTCTCCAGGTTTCCATATCTTATGCTGCCTTGCTCCACTAGCTGCACTCTCGCAATCTTCTGTTGTCCTCCTTTTGCTGCTTCTCCTTTGTTTCACTGCTGCTGGTCTCTTCTGGGATTCCTTCATCATCATCCACCTCATCATTTCAATTTCTCTATCTAATAGACTTTCTCCAGCATCTTCAATAAAACCTGTACTCACAAAACATTTGTTAGAATAAAAAACATAAGGCACCAGTGCCCCCATAGATTTTGCTGCTGCTAGTGATGTCTCAGCTACCACCATAAATGTCGCCCCACATCTAACTGTCATTATGGATGTTGTTGCCTCCCAACCTTCCTGTCCCTCTGCAACATTCCTTTGCTTGTCACCTGCAATTTCATCTGTAACTTCTTTCTCTGGTTCACATGTCTCCAGCAAATATTTCAGCATTTCATCAACATGCTACAAATTAACTCTAGCATATACTCCACCTTCCCCTTCGACAATCTTCATAAATTGCCCATCATCCTCTTGATTGATTTTTGGAATCAAATCAAGTTCTTCAAATACTGTAGCTTCATCTTGTACTACAGTTGCAGCTCCAAAATTATCTTCAGGACTCAGCAAATCTTCACTGGCTTTCTCCTCATCTTTCTCTGGCAACACTTCAGTATACTGTTTTTCCAACTCCTCTATCATCACATCAGTATGCTGATTTGCACTCACCATGAGATTGTCAGCTAGTCTCGCTTTTCTACCATCTTCTGCTTCATGAATGTCATTCATAAAAACTCTCTTCTCTTGCTTCTTCAGCAAATTAACCTGCACATAAGTCCTCTGTCTCTCCAACTCTCTTCTCTGGAGATCTAGTTTTCTATACAACTCAACAACTTCCTTAGGAGTAGAACTTGGAAACTTCACACGATTTTCTATATCGTCCTTAGTGCTTGACCCATCATCAGCTGGTCCTTCTTTCTCTGTAACAATATCGTGATTAGATTCCTTCTTCTGCATCTCCTTCGGAGATCTTGTTATCTCATCATTGATCTGAACAGCCTTCAGATTCAAGTCTTCTTGAACAAATTCTAAAGCTTGTTCATCTCCTTGTTCTGTACCTGCGAACTTGCGCAACACATTAGTTTTTAAAACACAAGACTTTTTAGTCTTGACTTCTTCCTCCATTATTTCACCAATGGAAACCTCCTCTTCCATCTCAGCTGTTCTGAGTTCTTCCCGTCTCAACTGTACATCCATTATCTGCTCCAGCTTCCTCAACTCCCATGTTAACTGCATGCTTATCTGTAAATCTCTTTTTTGTTGTAGCTTCTGCCACTTCACTCTCTTCCTCATCAGTAAACCATGTCTCTGGTCTTTCACATTTTCCCGTAACAACTCTATCAATAGCTCAAGATGAACTTCTATCTCAGCTTTCTCTTTCTCATACTCTTCCTGAGTCAACTGTTGTCTTATGCCATTCGCCTTGGCATATTTCTCCTTCTTTCCTTTGTGGCCTCTTTCTGAACCTCCGCTCTCCCCTTTATGACTTTCAGTAGTCATCTCCTTCGCCATGAGTTCCTCACCTATGAGTTGCATGAAGCCTCTACCACAACAAACTCTCTTGCTGCCACTTACCTCACCAATCCTTCCCTCCGGATATGGTCTTTTGGTAATCATTGGTCCTCTACTAGAACCTTTCGAGAATCCTATACTGCTCCTATAGGCTTCTCTCATCTGCAACTTTATTCAACCTCTGTTGAATCTTTAGGTTCTACCACATTCACTTAGAATCCCTTACTAGACTCGTTTATTACTGCACTCTAGCTGTGATCTACTTCTTCACGCTGAGATTTCTTCACTATGCCTGTAAATCAAATTATCAAGCATAACCTTTAAGCCAGAGATAAATAATACCTGTCAGCTCACCTTTCAAGATCCTGTTGATCTTGTTTCACTTCCTCAACTGCACCGCATATCTGTGCTACAATATTCATCAGTTCCAAAAATCTAACATTCATCCATCACATGCAATTAACCTGACTTAAAAAAAAAAAACTTGAAACTTCAAACAGAGCTATTCCTTCTCTGATACCACCTAATGCAAGCCAGGCCTGCAATACCCAGAATCCTCCATCTCATGCGAGGTTAACCCTGCAATACCCAAAATCCTCCATTTCATGCATATACAAATTCGTCTCAAACAGTTTCTCAACACACAACAATTTCATCATCTTTTGGTAAGTACTTGGCTACAAATGAAAATGATTATGAAACCATTTTTAATACACATCTATACACTTCATCCCAAACTTCCAATCATAACTTCCATTTAAACTCTCAAGCTTTCATTCATAAACATCACATATGACTTTTAGAACTGGGTTTCTCTTTACAATCAAAAGTCAACAAAATGTGCCCATGCTTTAAAAGTGCAATCTACCAAACTCACACCACTGCATTCTGATATCGATGAGTTTTGGATAGAACTTCATACTGCTACCATCATTTAAAATAACAAAGGATCCAACATTAACTTTGAACCAAGCACTGGATTCCATTCGCCGATGAAATTAACAAGGAGAACCTGCCACGCATATGCAACATATAATGTTGTATAACTCTTTTTAAATCTGGAAATTACATCGGTTTGGAACTATACCACCATCGTCCCTATGCTGCCTTAACACACAAAGATTTATATATATCACATGAAATTCATTCAAAACCCATGTGAAAACTGCACAATTCTCAAACTTTCAGTTCACCAAAGCCAGTATACCATAATCCAATCTATGTTTGTCCGCCCACGGTCACCCACAAGCGAATTATTATAATTCCTCTGCCCATTCAATTGACAAATCAGAAAGGATAATCAATTCAACGTACCTTACGCTGCCTTTTTATATGGATTTCGGTTCCGATGAGTGATACTGTTGTTCTCTGACTTTGAATGCAATAACACACAGCCAGGTTCACAATAGTTACACCTGCTAATTGCATGAATTATTGTTACAAATAGAAATACGCATAGCATTTATAAATTATGATTAAGAGCCTCCTCCTGTTAACGCTTTTCTTCAGCGGCGGCAATTATATGTTAAAATAAATGAACCAAACACAAAAGAAACAACAGAATACACAATACACGTAAATCCAGTGGAGAATAGAAGGCGATTCCACTCTTTCTAATACACAGCACAATCACTATTGAATGCATCCACCCATACTAACAGAATTTCATGGAATTCTTAAGAATACTGAGAGGAATTTTCATTCATAATCCTTCTGGGACGCTCCTCTCTACTACTGAGAGCTTTAGTTGCCTCTTTATTTATGTATAATAATGGATAGGTCTTCTCAGACCTTATATCTTACAAAAAGCAGGCTTTTTCCTTTTTACATAACGATTTAAAGCTTGAAGCTTTTTCTCCACTCTTATCCTAATTTTAACTGAAAGAACATAGAAATTCTATCCCAGATTTTTCCCCTAAACTATTTATCTCATATCCTTTTATTTAGAAAAAGAATATTTACATAATCTTCACTTCCTATTTTAATTAAAATAACAAAATACTAAAATTTATCACACCCCCCTTTTATCACATATTTACAAATGAAGATGGTCTTGATGCTCCTGCATCAGGAAAAGTCATAGACACTTGTTTGATACTAGACACTGAACTTGTTTATGTACTTACAAAACCTTCCAAGTCACATGAAAAGATTAAATATTAGTTATTATTGTCAATGTATGACACAAAAGAGGAATCTACAGAGATTTGTAAACAAATTATAAATGAAATTTACAATATATGGTAAGTATTGTAATTTATATTTATGTGTTTTGTGTTATTGTCACTGTATCAATATATTTTTATAGCTTAGTTTTTATTGACATATGATATTTTGTTTGACAAAATTTATTGAAAATATTTCAATTATGTTGAGAGGCATTCATTTCATAGAGGGATATTATGAGTGTTATCAACATTTTCTACTCACGGTTAGAAGGAGATATGGAAAACAAGAAAAAACTAATAATTCATGATGCAACAAAACTACATCCAAGGGATCAACAAAAAATGTCTATAGTGGATAAATCTAGCAAAGGTAGACATGTTAGTTTTGAAGATGAGGAAGTTGAAGTTGAAGTTGAAGAATATGTTTCCATTACCGAGGATGACATTAGAACTTATGTTAGAAAGGAGAAGAGCCATAAAAGACCAAATGTAAAAATGCCCAGGAATGTCACAGTTCTAGTTAATGATGAGAATGTTACCTAACTAGAAGAAAAGAGGAGGAAGAAAATGAAAATTTATCATTCTAAAATATTCAAGGCCAACAGTGAACGTTCTAGTGAAAATTAGAAAGAAAGCATGGAAATCATTACAACAAGAACTGATTTGCAGGATGGAATTATTAAAACAAAACAAAATCTGTTTGACATAACTTCACAAAGATAAACTTAATTTAGGGTGGTCGTACATTTCAGCTCAATGTGAGACAAATATATAAGCCAAGTTAAGGACATTTTAAATATCAAATTAGAAAACCGCACCACCTTCATGCTCACAACTTGAAGACATTGATGAGGTACAATCCATATGTTCATGTGGTTAATTATGTGTTTCTTGTTGATCCAGATAGAGTTCCCAACAAAGAAGCTTTTGATAAGTCAAAATATTTTGAATACAATTATTATGTGCTTGTGGGAAACCATTTTGTAGAAGCTCAAATGAAGTTGATGGAGGAATTTCCCAATAATCCACATTTTGAAACAATGAAATGTATCATTTATGTTGGTTTATCAGACACAAAAGCAAAGTTATTGGGATGGCATCATAATACAAGTAATGAATATATGATGTCTACGAATTTCATCTAAATGGTGATATTTGTTCATAATGAATTTGAAGAAAAATGTGGTGGGGATAAGATAAATATTACTCTAGAATTTTGAAAGGAGTGTTGTATGGAAATAGGCTATAAAATTGAGGAGAAAATCAATTCAAAAGGTGGAAAAGTAAATTCTAATATATTCAAAATTATTGATAAAATTTTCTAGTTGGCATTTAGAACTGGAGAGATATGGGAATATATTAATGATATTTCTAGCATGTGTTGGAATTATGGTACAGGTGTTGTCCTTGATGGAAAATCATATATATGATAACCATATGTATCCACAGATAAGTTCAGAAATGATAAAGTGATGCATGATGGAAACTCACGTTGTAACAGGTCAATTCAGAGGTAACGATGTAATGGCATTGAAGAACAGGATGATGAGACAAAGGATTATAGATCAGAATCAAGAAATTGAGGAAAGAGAATGTTTTAAGTTGTATATGTTGTTTAACCGAGTCCAAGTCACGTATACACATGGATTCATAGAATAAAAGGTGTGTATACTTATGCATGTAGTTTCACGAAAGGAAAAGTGTGTATGGGATGGAAAATTAAGGTTAAATAATAGCAAGGGTCCATACCATGGTATTAGCCCATAATATTGGGAGGAATAACGATTACTTGATCCCATATAAGAATACCATAGGTTCTAAGTGTTGTTTTGGTGCATGGTATTGAAAAAGGCTCCAATTATATAAGGAGGAGAAGATCAAAGGGATAAATGTGCAATTGAAAGTGTTTTTCATGAATACTTATATCTGAAGTATATTTTGTGTTGTAAGGGCTATCATTATGATATAGATCTGGAACATCTTGTGCACCCTTGTATACAATGTTGGATCAGGATCATGAAACTTGAAATGACTTACCATTGTATGATCTGATGATGGATAGGCTAGATCTGAGTGCTAATGCATGTTTTATCCTTTAAATTCTATGATCTTCGAATATCTGAAGTCTTGAAAAGCTGCGAAGTTATAAGTCATTATTTAGAGCTCTATACCTAGGTTCAACTCAGTGAAGTCACGTATACATGTGAATTCGGCAGTTCCAAGTAGCTTATGCAGAGGAAGGGCTTGTTGCTAAAAAATGACTGATATATATGATCAATGATGTTGTCTTAGTGTTATTTTTCAATGATGTCTTCATTAGATCTAAAGTTAAACTAATTGTATAAGGAGATTGAGTCTAGCTGACTGATTGAGTAAGAAGGGCGATCTTTGTTGCTATCTATTTAAAACTCCATAATATGACAGTACATCTTCAAAATGTGTTTGGTCGGTATAGTTTTTGGTTTAGAAGATTTATGATTTGGTGTATTTAGAGATATACACAGGTTGAGTTACAAAAAGTAGTGTATACACGAAAGTTTTCCTCATTGAAGTAGTGCATGCATGATGACATATGATTTTTGAGGTTGTAATTGGTTCTGGTTGTTGATATACTGTTTTAGGTTTAGCTCTATGTTTTGGTGACAGTAATCTAACTATTCAGATTGATTTACTCTATTTTTCTTCAAATTGGATGGGTTTTACTGATTGGTTGATGCAATTGTATTTGATGGTTTTATTGTAGTGGTGATTGATTTTTAGCTTCAATGTTATTGATGGGTCCAGTCTAAAAATTTGATGAAACGTGGCCTACATATTTTGTTGATGTGTACAAGGAGTATCCAATCTAAAAATTTATGAGATGTGGTCCCTGGAGAAAGAGTGAAGGTGGTAGCCTTCTGTAGGCCGGCGTGTACATATTGGTAATCATATTAGCTAGTACAAGAGCTAGTGGTTTGGAGCTCCCTTTGAGTAGAAGCTTGAAAATGAGTGAAGGTTATAGCCTTCAGTAGGTAGATGCATTAAGGAATTTAGACTTTTGTGATCCATTACATTCTTTAGAGAATTTTCGGTGAAATCACATAAATAATCATTTGTCGACGCGTTTCGAACCAACCAGTGTGGTTCATCGTCAGGACAAGTTGAAGAACTGATCCAGCTTAGCTAGTTAAATAGTTAGGGCAGAGACTCCAACAGCTAGATTGATAATGGCTAACTTTGACCTGTGACCCTAGTCAAAGTATGCATGCATACTGGAAAGAGTATTCATGAGTACGAAAATTGTAAACACTTTTTAATAAGAAGATTGAATACTGAGATGACAACAAAAGTGGTTTTTTCCTACATTGGGTTTCTACCTAACAAATCCCAGTGTTTATGTGTGTTGATTTATTTTGTTCTTACTATATCTGTTTACTGTGTATTGAATGCATCACACTCAGATTTAAGCTAAAAAGACAATGAATTAGTTGTTTTACAAGTTTAATATCTATACATTGGTTTCGTTCATTATAGTTGCAAACATACGTTGTTTGGTTTCTATAAAATCACGTATACAGTTTGAAACAAAAAATTATTATTGTGAAAGTTTAAATACTGATTCACCCCCCCCACCCCAAGTATTTTTCGCAACAATTGGTATCAGAGAAAGTCCCTTAGAAGAATATTTATTGCTTAAAGGAAGATCTTTCAAGATGAGAAGTCAAGAAGGAATGGCATTTATCAGACCACCAATCTTCAATGGAAATAACTTAGCATATTGTAAGATAAGAACTAGATCCTATCTTTAGTCACTTGGAGCTAATGTTTGGGCAATTGTGGATGGATCATACCAATATCCAACATCAGTCCCCATAGATCCAATAGAAAAGAAAACATATGAAACCAATGGCAAAGCCCTCAATGCATTATTGGGAAGTCTAGTAGAATCAAAATTCGTCAAAATCATGCAGCTTAACATAGCTAAAGAAATATGGGAAAAAATCTTTTAGAGCTATGAAGGAGACTCCTAGGTAAAACGTGTTAAACTACAAACTCTCAGAATTCAATATGAAACTCTCAATATGCATAGTGATGAAAGTATTGCTAGTTACTTTTTATGAGTAGATGAGATTGTAAATCATATGAAGAATCTGGTTGAAGAAGTAAAGGAGGCTACTATAGTAGAGAAAATTTTAAGATCACTATCTTCTAAATTTGAGTGAAAAGTATCTACCATTGAGTAGAAGTAGGATCTACAATCTGTTATTGTTGTTTAACTCCATGGAATTTTAACTTTGAAATGATGAAAGGAGGTCCATCAGAAATGAGAGAAGCTACTTTCAATTCCTTTCCAGAGGGAAAACAAAAGGAAGATATCAAGGAATTAGGATATATATCAAAATAATATGAGGGAAAATTTGTGAAGAAACTTCAACTGGGTTCCGGAAGATTCAGAGGTAATATTCCCTTCAAATGTTTTGCTCATGGTAGATTTGGTCATTATGCTACTAAATGTCCTCATAAAGATAACCATGAAAAAGGAATCGATTCTTCAAAAGGTAATAGGAAACAATTTGTTAATAGAACAAGGTATTATACTCATGAATATAGTGATGGTCTTTCTAATGCTGATGAAGGTGAATCTGATCAATATATTAAACTACTCATGGCTTATGAAAATGATAATTTTATGGATTCCTTAGAAGAAGAAGGTTTTCTTGAAGAAATCACTCAACTCAAAATCCACCTGGAAGAAAATAATATAGTCATAGACACTTTGACACATCAACTCATAGAAAGGGACAATCACAATGAAAAAGTAGAGTGAAGTAGTGAGTCTAAGAGAGGAATTTGAGAAGACAGAAACTCTAAATCTTAGATTTTCTAAAGGATCAAAAACTTTAGATGAAATCATCAAGGTTCAACATTCTCCTCTTATAAATACTAGTCCTCAATACACTAGAGAAATATCCCAACCAGAAACGTCTTTAGCTATCACCAGAATCTATCTCAATGCAACAAAAACTAGTCAACAATGTGTCAATCCTCAACAAATTCCTAAAGGTACTCCCTAGGTAAATCATGTTGATTTTACTCCAAGGTGAAAATCAATAGAAACACTAACAAAAAGGTGAAAATTACCAAAATATTTATGATCATAGAAACTTCTTCTTTAATGGACAATGCATTTCATGCCATAACATTGGTCATAAGGCTTCTCAATGTGTTTCTTACAAAAATATCATCACTAGAGAAGCAAGAAAACAAAGGAGCGTGACAGGAATCAAGAAGAGCTCTTATAATAACTTTTCACCTCTTGAAGATGAAATTGAATGTTAATTTTGAAATAACTTTGGTCATGAAGAATCTGAATGTAGGAGCAAATTTTAGCCAACCTATCAAAAGGACAAAACATCATCAAACTCCAAGGTATGGAAAAAGAAGGAATTATAGTCAGAGAGATGTGGCATAGCTATGTTTGTGTAACGTTAAGAAAATTAATGGTACATTGATAGCAGATGCTCAAAACACATGACAAGTGATAAAGATAAACTCATTTCATACAATGCTTTAGAAAAGGAAAAGGATGTATTTTTTGGAAATAACACACAATCTGTCATTAAGGGTAATGATTTTGTTTATCTAAAAGAGAAGGTGAATAATGGAGATGTTATTTATGTTGATGGATTAAAGAATAATTTATTGAGTGTTAGTGAAATGTGTGATCAAGGAAATGAAGTTGTGTTTCGATCAAAAGAATGTGTGGTTCTTGAGATTGACACAGGAAAGACCATAATCAAAGGTACAAGAACTCCAAGAAATCTATATATACTAGAAGGAGGTCAAGAACAATGTTATCGAAGAAGAACATAGGAGAATTGGTTATGGCACAAAATATTGGGGCATTTAAGCTTTTCTCAAATAAGAAAATCATGCAGGCTCAAGGTTTCTTATGATCTTCGAGATATCATCATCCCAGAATGTACCATATGCAAACCATGTTAATTCAGTAAGAAAACTAGAGTTCAATTCAATGCCAGAGAAGGATCAACAAGTAAGCCTCTTAAACTCATTCATACTCATTTGTGTGGACCAAAAAGAAAAATGTGACCTCATGGAGAAGAATACTACATTTTTTTCATTCATTATTTTTCTAGAATGTGCTAGATTGGGTTACTAAAACATAAAGATGAACCATTTGAAAATTTTAAGGTCTTCAAAGATTTAGTTGAAAATGAATTAGATCTAAAACTCAAATGTTCTAGATATGACTGGGGAGGGGAATTCATATCAAATGAATTATTTGAATTTTGTGAACAACATTTAATAAAGAGATAGTTCTATGTTGCCAGAACTCCTCGACAAAATGGTGTGGCAGAAAGAATGAATAGAATCGTTCAACAAATGGAACGAGCTATGCTTGATGAGTTTGGAACTTTTGACACCTTCTGGGGTGAAGTTGCACATAATGTAGTAAATATTCTCAACAAAGCTCATGTACGTGTAAATAGTGATCAAAATCCATATGAACTTTGGTATGGTAAACTTCCCATTGTAAAACACTTTAGAGTTTTTGGAAGAAAATGTTTCAACAAAAAGACTGATGAAAAACTTGGTAAGTTTGAACCTAGAGTAGATGAAGGAATATTTCTTGGTTATTCTTATAGAAGTAAAGGATACAAATTTTATAATAAGAGACTTCGAAAAATTGTTGAATGCATTGATGTTGTAATTGATGAAGCATGTAGAAATCTAAAACAGATGACATCAATAAAAATAGATGACAACAATGAAGACGGTGAAGGTTTTCCCATATCAAATCGAAATGATATAGAGGAAGAAACTAATGAAGTCAGAAGAAGATACATCTGACAGGGAAAAGGCTCCATCCATCTATGTTCAAAAGAATCATCCAGAATTTCAAATTCTAGGAGAAAAGGGATCTAGAGTACAAAGAAGAAGAAATCTTGTAGGATCTTCTAGTTATCTACCCTTATTATCATCCATAGAACCACAAATTGTAAATGAAGGTAGCAAAGATGAATGTTGGGTTAAGGCCATGGATGAACAACTTCACCAAATTGAAAAGAATGATACTTGGGAATTAGTTCCTAGACCTCATGATAAAAATGTTATAGGGACAAAATGGCTATTCAATAAATAAGTTGAATGAAAATGGAGAGGTAATTGGGAAAAGAAAGGCTTGTTTGTAAAGGGTATGCACAATAATTAGGTATAGACTTTTAAGAAACTTTTGCACATGTAGCTAGACTTGAAGCCATAAGAAAGTTTCTTGCTCTTTCGAGTTTTCAAAAATTCAATGTTTATGAAGTGAATGTAAAAATTGCATTTCTTAATGGAGATCTAGAAGAAGAAGTATACATTGAACAACCAAAGGATTCATTCTGGAAAATGATGCAAAGCTCGTATGGAAACTCCATAAAGATGTATATGGACTGAAACAAGCTTTCAAGGCATGGTATTATCATTTCGACAGATATATTCAACAATAAGGCTTCACAAAAGGATCCGCAGACAACAGGTTGTATACAAAAATTGAAAATGATAAACTACTAATCATTGTTTTTTTGTTGATGATATCATCTTTGGCAGTAATGAAGAATCTATGAGTTAAAAATTTGCTTCTATTATGTCACAATAATTTGAAATTTCTTTACTTAGATAACTAACCTATTTTCTTGGTCTACAAGTGCAACAAACAAAATATGGAATATTTCTCTCACAAACTAAATATCACAAGAAGATTCTAAAGAAGTAGAGAATGGAAGATTCCAAACTACTATGTAGTCCAATGGTAATAGGATGTAGTCTCAGTTATAATGATGATTCTCCTATAATGAAATAACCAGAGTGAAGATCTATGGTTGGAGGTATACTTTATCTAATAGGTACTAGACTAGATATCATGCATGTGGTAGGAATCATTGGAAGATTCCAAGCCAATCCGAAGGAATCACATCTTCAATAAGTAAAGAGAATATTCAAATATCTACAAGGAACTCAAGATTTTGGTCTATGGTATTCTAAAGATATAGATATCACCCTTCATGCATATACATATGCATATTGGGATGGAAATGTTGATCACCAAAAAGGCACCAGTGGAGGTGGATTTTATATGTGATCATGATTAGTACCTTGGTTCATCAAGAAACAAAGTTTGATTTCATTACCTACGGTGGAAGAAGAATATGTGGCTGCTTCATCTTATTTCACACAACTTCTTTGGATGATGTAAACAGTACAAGATATTCATATTAAATTTTCTCCATTCATCTCCATCTAATGTGACAATACAAGTGTGATTAGTATTTTGAAAAATCCTATTATGCACTCCAATACCAAGCACATACCCATTAAATACCACTTTTACGAGAAAAAGTGCTTGAATAAAAGGTTAAATTAGAGTATGTTCCCTCGAAAGACTGGGTTGCTGATATATTTACCAAACCTCTTCCCAGAGAAGCATTTGAATATCTCACACAAAAGATTTGAGTTGTTTCTGCCTCATCTTGCTGTTAAAACTAGTTTGTTTAGACTACATGTAAGAAATAAAAGGATTATTTTCTATATGCATATTTCATGAAGCAGAGTCACATATATACATGATTTTCTGTGACCGAAGTAGCGCATATGTTTTTCTGACAGAAAAATAGTACGTAGCACAGGTTCAGGGGGAGCATTACAGTTGGCATCATGGTTGTTGAATTCAACTATGGTCTCATTTATGAATGTCATTTGATGAAAAGGTCATGTAAATACCTACGGTGTAATAGTATTTCTGTTTCTGTCATAGTCTATTATGGATGAATCCTTTTGGACACATGATGTAATCTATACCCCCACTATACATGGGAAGGATGATGTAATAATTGAAGTTTTTAGTCATGTTTGAACATTTGATGTATCCCCACTTGGTTGGTTGATTGATGTATGTATGAGTCATTGGTGATAATAAGGTCATACTCACATAGTTGAGTTATAAATTTATGTTATTGTTTTAAAAAATATTTCCATAGACTCTACATGTGCTCAAGGGAAGCATGGACAATATATTGCATCTTATCATGTACTAAGGGGGAGAATATCTTGATCTGTCATTTGCCATTAATGTCAAAGGGGGAGAGTATCTTGGTTTTGTTTGATATATATAACAATTTCTATAGCTTGAAGTGATAACATCAAGACCAAAGGGGAGATTGTTGGCATTATGGTATATGTGTTGTCCTTGATGGAAACTCACATATATGATAACCAGATGTATCCATAGGTTAGTTCATAAGTGATAAAGTTATGCATGATGGAAAATCACATTGTAATAGATCAATTCTAAGGTAACAGTGTAAAGAGAATGTTTTAAGTTGTATATGTTGTTTAACCTAGTCCAAGTCACGTATACATGTGGCTTCACAGAATAAAAGGCACGTATACGTATGCACATAGTTTCACAGAAGGAAAATTCCATATGGGATGGAAAATTAACTTTAAAAAGTACCAAGGGTCCATACCATGCTATTAACTCACAAAATTGAGCGAAATAACAGTTACTTGTTCCCGTCTATGAATACCATAGGTTGTAAGTGTTGTTTTCATGCATGGTATTGACAAAGGTTCTAAGGATATAATGATGAGAAGATCAAAGGGATAAATGTTCAAGTGAAATGGTTTTTCATGAATACTTCTATCTGAAGTATATTTTGTTTTGTAAGAGCTATGGTTATGATATAGATCTGAAACATCTTGTGCACCCTTCTATACAATGTTGGATCAAGATCATGAGACTTGAAATGACTTATCATTGTATGATTTGATAATGGATAGGCTATATATAAGTGCTAACACATGTTTTATCCTTTGAATTCTATGATTTTGGAATATCTAATGTCTTGAAAAATTGTGAAGATGTAAGTCATTATTTGCAGATCTATACACATGTTTTCCTCGGTGAAGGTGTGTATACACACAGATTTAGCACTTCTGATGCAGGAGCATTCATCTTAGAATTATTATTATACTTTAGTAAACATAGGGGGCCTTGTATTTTAAGGAAGTTGGTTTCCTAAATGTTAAAATAATGTAATTATTTAGGATTTTGAGTGATTTTAATGAGAATAGGAATTAATTAAGTATTGTGAGACATATTGTAAATGTTCTCGAATGAAGGGAAACATGAGAGAATCAAGATAGTTAAGAGTTCATAAGGATTGATAGATTTGGAAATTAATTGTAGATCTTGAATCAACAATTAGTTCATGATTTATAGGATTGAGAGGATTCTTAGGTTTTAGTTGAAATTATTAATGTTCTGAACCAGAATTGGTTCACAGAGCCTTTTGTATAAATTTAAGCCTAAAGGCATAGAAAGAGTTAGCTAGTTAGGGAGTTAGAGTGTGAAGAGGTTGACTCGAAGCCTACAGGTAGATTTTGAAATAGAGGCCACTGGTATTGGAAATTAGGCATGAGAAAGAAACTGTGTAAATATTTGTTTATCAATACAGAGAATTTGATTTATCATTTGTGTGGTCTGTATGGAGTTATGAATTTTATTTAATTAGTGTAATTTTGCATACGATATGTATGCAGGTGAAGTTCGAGAAGAACACGGAGAAGAGGTGGGGTATGTAGGATCGAGGTTTGATCATTGAATCCGATCAAAGGATCCAAGTGATGTTTAGGGATGACAGTGACTAAGAGTACATGGAGTTAATTTCAAGAGGGAGTTGTATTGCAAAATAACTAAGGACCCGAAACCCTGAAGTAAACCCAAAATGACAGAAAACATTGAGAAATAGCCTAAAAATGAGGTAGAGGGAAGGTCGAAGAAATGAAGTGACGAAGCAAACGAGCCATTAGATCTATCAGATCAACGAATTGCGTTGAACGTGATGGGGAACCAAGATTAAGTCATACAACATATAGTGAATGAGAAATGAATGATGAAGATTAAAACCAAGTGATACATGGAAAGTAATGGAAGAAGGTGAGGGATTGTCAGAAGTTGATCTGGATCATCAGATCAACAGATCCGTTAGATTGATGGTTATCGTGTGGGTAAAATGCGTGAGCGTTAATGAACGAGAAAAGTAGTTTCATAATAGGAAATGGTTTATCGCGTGGGCTCTAAGTGATAAGTGGTAATTCAGGCTGGTCACCCAATACCATTTATCAGTCAACACATAGCATGCCACAGGATAGAGGAAACCACTTTATCGGGCAGGTAATCCTCGCGCAAGTGGCTCATGCGAAATGGCTATTAACCATTGGATCAGAGATAGTTGATTGAATGATGGAGGCTGAATGTGATAAAGGTGAGCATCATAAAACATGCAAAGGCTGTGGAAAGGTGGAAAGGTAAAGTTAAATGGGTTTATGGTATATTGCTATTATATGAGGTTATAATAGAAATAAAATGAACTAGAAATTTAAGTCAAGTTAACCAAACTCTGAGACCATGGTATGGGTATGATTAATATGTGTGGGTGATTATAGATGGGCTGAGTTATAAGAATTAACCGAAGTTACGAAGGTTGGGTAAAATTCCACTAGAAAGGTTAATTAAGGTTTAGAATATTGAGTAGTCAAATATAATGTTTCTGAATAAAACGTAATTAAGAACATTAAACCTTCGTTAAGAAGGTTTTCACCATGGATCGAGTGATTAATCTAGAGACATGACAAAGGCATGTATATGGTATACAATTTTTGTTTTCATAATGTGGGTATTAGTGGCTAAGGTTGCATAATTTAGTATCACAGTGAAATAAGGAAATTTTGTGTAAAATATCTTTGAGAAATTTATAACAAAGTTATGCTTTAAGATGTGTATGTAGGCAAGAGGAGATGAGATTTTAATATGACAAGCAATAGGCACATAGGGATAAAGTGTAGCAAAATTCATAGATGCAAGAAATAGAGAACAATCCATTCAAAGTGCAGGAGAATGGTAGAACAAGATCATGCAGAGGTCTTGAAGGTAGCAACATAAGAAGGTGAGAATATTGCAGCAACCTAGAGCAAGGAGTGTTGAATTGGTTCTAAAGGAAAGAACTATAGAGATGACAAAACATTGAGCTCAGAGGAGAGAAGATTAATGAGGCATATGTAGCAAGAAGGAGACTTGTTACTACAGAGGTATTGTTGCAACTCACAAAGGAAATTCCACAAAGGATGTGGGTAGAATTGCTAAGGGATAAAAGAAGCTAGTGAAAGTTTCTGAATGAAAGCAGAATGTGGAAAAACCTTGAGAAATTACAATAGAGGTTGGATAAAGAGTATAGTTGTGTTCTTAAAAGGTGAAGATGAGTTGAAGCCTAGAAGGAGCAAAGAGAAGTGCTCAAAGATGTTCAAGAGACAAAGAACTAAGTTCTTGCCAAAAGACCAAGTAAAAAGGGGAGCTTGGTGAGGTAAGTGGCACCATGGAGGACTTGCTGTTGCAAAAGATTTAATGTAGCTCATAGTGAGTGAGTGAAGAATTCATAGAGATGGAGAAAAAGATGACTACTGATAGTCATAGTGGAGGTTCTGAGGAAGACCACAACAGAAGAAAAGTGAAGAAAGAGAATGCCAAATAAAATGGCAAGAGAATGAGTAAAGAGGAGCATGACAAAGAGATTCTTGAGTTAAAAGAACAACTCAGTGTATTGAGGATGATACTAGATGAAAGCTAGAGACAGGATTGGGTCTTGAGGGAAAAGGGAGTGAAGTGGCCTAAGTTACAAAGAAGGCTACAAGAAAGGCAAATGAAGGGCCTGGTGGAAGAACTCAGAGAAGCTGAGTTGGAAATGGAAGCTTCGATTTGTGAAGCAGAACAAGGTGAAGTTCTCGATGAAGATGAAGACTTGAAGACTGAAACTTCAAGTGAGACCAAAGGGTCACATGGTTTTAAATCTAATAATTTTTGTATGTTTGTAGGTGAAACATGTGAAGAAGGAAAATTTTTTGATATTGACATAAAGGAGGAAGAATAAAGGCAGAATCTAAATTCTATTATGAAAGAAAATGATATAGATAGGTCTCATGTAAATACCTATACATAGTTGGGAAAACGTTTTACTTTTCAGCATATTGCAAGGACTGAAAGTAGAGGAAGTTGGACACATGAGGATGGCCAAAGGCAAGAAGAAGTAGATAAGGATATCAAGAAATCAACTGAAGGACTTGATGACATTGAAGAGAAGACCATTGAAATATTTTTCAGTCATGTAGAGGACTTGGAACAGCAAACAGACTTGATGATTGAATCATCAAATGAGATCATGAGGTCTTATGGTTTTACAACTGAAAAAACTTGTGTGTGAATGCAGATATTGCAGAAGACAAACCATCTTATGGAACTATCTTGAATGAAGCTGAAAGTACCCAAGAAATGTATGATGATGACTGTCTTTCAAATGAAGATCAAGTTGAGTTATTATAGCAGAAGGAGTTCATAAATTCCTTGCTTAGTGGAGGAAATTTCTTCAGTAGAGATGAGACAATTATTTCTTATGATAACAAATTTGGTAAGAACAACAAGGAATTGATTTTATTAAATGGCCAAAGGGAGAGTGATGGATAGGCATCTAAAACTATCACAGAGATGAAGGACCAAAATTTTATTCTAATCAAGAATCAAGAAGTAGTGTCAACAAGAAGTTATACTTGTGACAAAGAAGAAGATAATGATGATTGTATAGAGATTTTAGGAGAAATTCCAAGTGAGATGGAAAACTTACGGCATGAGTTAACTCTTTTGGAGAAAAGGCTAGAAAACCAAAAAGTAAGTGTTCAAGTTGTAAAATCATAACTAAACTAGAATTAAGAAGTTCACTATAGTCGACAAGGATAGGAAGACATTATTGAAACAGATGGTGTGGAGGAGAGACTAGCTGACAGTCTCGTGAATTCCATTGAGAATTCAAATCAACATACTGATGTGTTGATAGAGAAGAAAGAATTGGAGCAACAAGCTAAATTGCTGCCAAAGGAAGAAAAGGCACAAAAGCCTTATGATTTTTATTTTAACAACTGTTTGACAATTACAGGTTTTGTTGTAGACAAGGAGTAGAAATTAGATGTTGCAGAGGGAGATATCTTCAAGGATATTCAGGAAGCTGGGTGGAAGCAATATCTACAACAATACCTAAAGAAATATCAAGAGTAATAGAAGAAGCTGAAGTAGAAAAGGCTCAGGAAAGTAATTAGTAGTTTGAATATGAATGGACAATATGTAGTGAGATGTAGAATGTGAGGGTGCAAAAGTTAGCAGACAACAACAACAACCTAAAGTAGAGAGGAAGAGATAGAAGAAAATGGCAGAGTATGGACCAACCCAAGGATGTGTTGGAAATGGAGATTGAAGAACTATTGTAGTTAATGACGAAACAGTCTAGGCTGAGGAAAATGACAACAGGGAGTGTGATCAGTCAGAATTTGAAATTGATTGAAGAGAGGAAAATAAATCAGGAGACGATAGATATACAACAATAGCAAAGATGTAAGGCATTTGGGCAATTACAAAATAAAGATTGGGACCCTGGAGGTTTTCTATCAACATATGAAGACACATGATCAAGAGATCGTGAATATTTTCTACCTTGGGAGTCTGATGTAGGAGCATTCATCTTAGAATTATCATTATACATTAGTAGACATAGGGGGTCTTGTATTTTAAGGAAGTTGGTTTCTTGAGTTTTAAATTAATGTAATTATTTAGAATTTTGAGCGATTTTAATGAGAATAGGAATTAATTAAGTATTGTGAGGCATATTATAAATGTTCTTGAATGAAGCGGAATGCGAGAGAATAAGGAAATTTTAGAGTTCATAGGGGTTGATAGCTTTGGAAATTAATCGTAGATCTTGAATTAGGAATTAGTTCATGATTTATCGGATTGAGAGGATTCTTAGGTTTTAGTTGAAATTATTAAGGATCTGAACAAGAATTCATTCATGGAGCCTTTTGTATAAAAGCAAGCCTGAAAGGCATAGAAAGAGTTAATTAGTTAGGGAGTTAGAGTGTGAAGAGGTTGACTGTAAGCCTATGGGAAAATTGTGAAATAGAGGTCACTAATATTGGAAATCAGACCTGCAAGAAGAAATTGTGTAAATACTTATTTATCAATACAAAAAATTTGATTTATGATTTGTGTGGTGTGTACGTAGTTATGAATTTGATGTAATTAGTGTAATTTTGCATAGTATATGTATGTAGGTGAAGTTTGAGCAGAACATAGAGAAGAGTTGGGGTATGTAGGATCGGGGATTGATTTTTGAATCCGATCAAAGGATCCAAGTGGAGTTTAGGGATGACAGTGATTAAGAGTACATAAGGTTAAGTCCAAGAGGGAGTTGTATTGCAAAACAACTAAAGACACGAAACCCTAAAGTAAACTTGAAACCACAAAAAACACTGACAAATGGACTAAAAACAAGGTAAAGGGAAGATCGAAGAAATGATGTGACGATGCACATGAGTCGTTGGATCTATGAGATCAATGAATGAGGTTGAAGGCAATGGGCGACCAATATTAAGTCACATAGCATATAATGAATAAGAAATGAATGGCAAAGATTACAACCAAGTGATAGATAGACAATAATGGTGGAAGGTAAGGAATCATCGGAAGTTGATCTGGATCGTCATATCAACAAATTCGTTAGATCAACAGTTATCATGTGGATAAAATGTGTGAGCGTTAAAGCGCGTGAAAAGTAATTTCATAATCGGAATTGGTTTATCGTGTGAGCTCTAAGTGGTATGTGGTAATTCGAGGTGGTCACTCGATTCCATTTATCAATTGACACGTAACACGCTACAGGAGAGAGGAAACTACTTTATCGGGTGGGTAATCCCCGTGTAAGTGGGTCATGTGATATGGCTGTTAACCGTTGGATTAGAGATAGTTGATTGAATGATGGAGGTTAAACGTGATGAAGGTGAGCATTAGAAAATGTGCAAAGGCTGTGGAAAGGAGGAAAGGTAAAGTTAAATGGGTTTATGGTATATTGCTATTATATGAGGTTATAATAGAAATGAAATGAGTTTAAAAGTTAAGTCAAGTTAGCCAAAGTCTGAGACCATGGTATGGGTATGATTAATATGTGCATGTGGTTATAGATGGGTTGTGTTATAAGAATTAACCAAAGTTAAGAAGGTTGGGTAAAATTCCGTTGGAAATGTTAATGAAGGTTTAGACTATTGAATAGTCAAATATAACGTTTCCACATAAAACTTAATTAAGAACATTGAACCTTTATTTAAGAATAGTTTCACCATCGATTAGGTGATTAATTTGGGGACATGACAAAGGATGTATATGGTATGCAACTTTTGTTTGCATAATGTGGGTATTAGCAGCTAAGGCTGCATCAACTTCTAAGTAGCATATGTAGAGGAAGGGATTGTTGCTCAGAAATGATTGATCTATTAGATTAGTTCTACTATTTTACTGTTGTTTGTCAATGATGTCTTCATTAGATATAAAGTTAAGCTAATTGTATAAGGAGATTAAGTCTAGCTAACTGATTGATTGAGTAAGAAGGGTGATATTTGCTACTATTTGTTTAGAACTATGCAATATGACAATAAATCTTTAGAATGTCTTTGGTTGCTACAATTTTTGGCTTAGAAGATTTATGATTCAATATATTTAGAGGTATATGAAGGTTGAGTTATAGAAAGTACCATGTACACACAGGTTGTCCTCATTGAAGTAGAAAATACATTGTGACATATGATTTTTGAGGTTGTAATTGGTTGTAGTTGTTGATGCAGTGTTTTGGGTTCAACTCTATGTTCCAGTGATAGTAATTTGATTGTTCAGATTGATTGATTGTATTTTGGTTCAAAGTTGATGGGTTTCATTGATTGGTTTATGTAGTTGTATTTGATAGTTGTATTGCCGTGGTGATTTCTTTTGAGATTCAATGTTACTAATGGGTCTAGTCTGAAAATTTAATGAAATGCAACTTACATATTGTGTTGATGTGTACGAGGAGTATCCAGTCTAAAAATTTATGAAACATGGTCTTTGGAGAAAGGGTGAAGGTGGTAGCCTTCTCTAGGCTGACACCTATGTACTAGTAATCATATCGGTCAGTACAAGAGCTAGGGGGGTTTGAGCTACCTTCGAGTAGAAGCCAGAAAATGAGTGAAGGTTGTAGCCTTCAGTAGGTAGATGCCGACGTAATGGAAACAATATGCAGTAGTACAAAATTCGTAAACACTTTTTAAGAAGAAGATTGAATACTAAGACAACAACATCGATTGTTTTTTCACACATTGGGTTTCCACTTGACCAATCTGCTGTCCATGTCTGCTTCTTATGTGTTTTGACTTATATTGTTCTTACTACATCTATTTACTACTTAGTAAATGCTTCACCTTTTGATTTAAGTCTAAGAGATAATGAATTAGTTGTTTTACAAGTTTATTATCTATACAATTGTTTCATTCATTATAGTCGCGGACATACGTTGTTTGGTTTCTGTAAAATCGTATATACCGTTTGAAAAATGAAATTATTATTGTGAATGTTTAAATACTAATTCAACCCCCCCACTTCCCAGTATTTTTAACAATGGCATGTTGGAGAATATTGGCATTAAAAACCAGAAGGTCAAAAAGTCTAAACCATTGATATGTAGCAGCAGTAAATCAGATCCTAAAATCAAATAGCTTCTAGAAGATATGAATATCCCACCTTGGAGAGAATTACAAGGAGTGAAGGATGAAAAACTTGTCAAAGAAATATTATGTCATTTGAAGTCAGTGGAATTATCATTAGATGAAATTTATGAGGAATTTCAAAAGTAAGTTTGTTGAATTTTTTATACTTATTTCTAGATGATAATTTTATTTTAAATATAACATATTGTTCTTGGTAGTATTTGTTATATATATCATTATATTAAATTTTTTTATTTTATCTATTCAGTCACAAAATTTACATGAAAATATAAGAAAGAATGGTTAAATGTTGAATGAAGATAGTTGGGATGATGTTGTATGAAACTACCCAGATTCAAGTTCTACATCAACAATAAAAGATTTTTATCTTACATTTAAAAAGGTATGTTGATTTATACATTCATTTTCATTCATCTGAATACTATTTTTATTTTATAACGTATTGTAAAGTCTCCAAAATGTATTCAAAATATCATCCACATTCACCTTTATCACAACCATTTCACTCACATGTCACAACTCCATGACCATATAACCTTTCATTGGCCTACATTTTCATAATTATATAGGTTATATTTGTGTTTTCAAAAAGTTAATGATTTATAGTTTTATAAGTGAATTAAATGGTTAAAATTTAAAAAAAATGACATATACTTGCTAATACATAAAAGTGGCTTGAGTTTCATGACATGTGTAGGTCGTTTGGAAGCTTACAAGGCTCCCTTATGTGACCT
Organism: Pinus taeda; assembly: GCA_000404065.3. NCBI lineage: Eukaryota > Viridiplantae > Streptophyta > Pinopsida > Pinales > Pinaceae > Pinus > Pinus taeda. The sequence continues at coordinate 163,124 of APFE031063668.1, forward strand.
CCAATACTCAAATTCAAATTATCTTCAAGATATAGAATAAGATTTGGATAAAGTTCAAAGAGGATATGTGTCTCATCATTAACTATTTTAGTTGTAACTCTATGAGATTTTCTAGGGATCTAGGGAGATAATAATGGACCTCCATTAATGAGGTAGCTTGTTATGTTTTTGTATAAATAGGAGAGCCTTCTCCTTCGAAACACATCTGTAAATTTGGGGAAATGCTCATGTTTTGAACATAGATTTTGGATTTGGCACCATTCTCATTAGTGATGTTCCCCTTGTTTTGGTTATGCTTGCATTTGTAGCCTTCCCACTTGCCATCTCTCATGCTTTTGGATTGGCCACCTACAATGTGTGAGATTTATTGTTTTTCATAGATTAAGATTTATTACTTTCATAGATTAATATTTATTTCTTTCGTATCTTTTCATGTGTGAGAGGTTAAGAGTGATTGTCTTTATTTTCTTTCTACCTAGAAGTTAAGAGAATTTGTTTTCATAGATTAAGATTTATTACTTTCATAGATTAATATTTATTTCTTTCGTATCTTTTCATGTGTGAGAGGTTAAGAGTGATTGTCTTTATTTTCTTTCTACCTAGAAGTTAAGAGAATTTGTTTTTATTTTCTTTCATATCATTTCCTGTGTGAGAGGTTAAGAGTACTTGTTTTCATTTTCTTTCTACCTAGAAGTTAAGAGAATTTGTTTTTATTTGCTTTCATATCTTTTCTTGTGTGAGAAGTTAAGAATGATTGTTTTTGCTTTCATTTATGAAAGAGTAGCGTGCTTTTCAATTCTGCAATATTTAAAGACTAAGATTTCAATTCCGCATGTTGTACTACAATTTATTCTGGGTTGATTGTTGGATTAGAATAGGTGAATTTGGTTTGTCATTATTTGGTTTCGTAGTTAGATTGTTCTAAATTGAAAGTTAATTTCTAGCATATACAGTGCACACATGCTTCAAAACTTTTACGAAACCCTTGGGTTTATAATTAAATGATAGCTAATTAATTTGCCTCAACATTTTGGCATCATTGCCGGGGAAGTGTGCATAGGAACTAGATTTCAGTCTAGAGTTCATAATTTTTCAGTGTTTTCCTTGATGCATGATTAAACCATGTAAATGCATAAATCATTTAGCTGCATATAATTTTTATAAAACTATAGAAAGAATTGATATTAACCATTTATGGACAAAAGATCTAGAATGCAGATTAAACATTCTTTGGAGCACAAGGACTACATTGGGGAATGGTATCAAAATGTGATTGCACCACGACATTCATCCCTTCTTCAAGAGATCTTTGTAGAAAATTTCAAGGTGAAATGACTTCTCATGTCCCCATACACAATCACGTAAATTTTACAAATTTGGATATGAAACATTTTACAAAGTTTAATATGTAAATGGTCCACTAGAAACGTTCATATACTAAAAATAAAATATGTAATATATATATATATATATATATATATATTTAATATATATTATATATATATATATATATATAGATATCAAGTAAGTATAAAATAGGGGAAATAAAATCAAGCTTGATTGTATTTTTTTCAAGTTCTTGATTGTAGATTTTTAAATTGTTAGAGTTTAGAATCTTTTAGAATTTTATTATTTTCTTGCATTTTTCATTAACATCACAAAGTTTTCAATAAAAAATCATGTTTGATTTTAAATAATTAAAAATAATACTATAACAAAAATCAAGTTAGATTGTCATTTAAAAAAAAATAATAAAATAAAAAATAATATTTTTTTTTTTATTGAAAGAAAACATGTTTTTGAATACGGAAAATGAAAATTTTGAAATCAATTCTCTTCTCTATTTTTCATTCCCAAAAAAATTAATAACTAGCTCTCATGCAACCTGAAAAGAATAATTTTTTTTGGGTTAGCTTAGTATAGAAATTTAAAAAATCCATCATAATAAAAAAATTCATATATAGATCTTGCTTTAAATTGCTACATATTTGGCTAATCATCTGTAGCTCAACTAATGCCTGCAAGTCAATATGAATTTGGACCAAAATTGCGAATATTGACGACGCATATCTCTAGTTCAGAATATGCCATCCATGTAAGCAAACAACTTCCATGTTCAATTTAGAATAGGAGCATGGGAATGTTTCTACTATGTAAGAATCTTAGAAATTCCATTTTTTCTTTCAGATTAATAGCCATAGAGGAAGATTTGTTACCTAAATAAACTGCTCCGTTCAGTTCACCCAAATCGCAGACTCGAATGGTAGAAACAATGAGGTATGCATATCTTTGAGAGTCCACCCAAATGGGAGGCATATCAAGGTTGCGAAGTTCCAAGATGAATATCTTAAATTCTGAAAGTTACCAATGGACATTAGAAAGGTACACATTAGGGTCAGTTGCCCAGAAACATTGACCAATTCTAATGTTTCTAATAAAAAAAATTCATATGAATTTGGACTGGTTTGAGCCGTACTTGAGCCATGAATCGTTTTGTAGATGTGTGAATGAATTGGGCATAATTGTTGGCATCCTACTGATAGATCAATCAGGAAGGAACAAATTGGGGGTGCCACCTTTGTCAGCTGCTGAAGAGTATTCATTTCATGCCAAATCTCTAGATCTAGCAGTCATTCTGGAAGAAATACCTGAGCATTTGCCAAAAGTGTGTAGCAGTTTAAAAATGTGATTTTTAAAACAAAGGTCAAAATGAATTCTCATGTCCTCATAAACAATTGGGTACATTTTGCAAATTTGGATATGAACATTTTAGAAAGTTTAATCTGTAATTGGCTCCATTGGAAACATTCATATACTTAAAAATTCAAAAAAAAAAAAGAGAATTATTTCAAGTAGTATAAAATAGGGAAATAAAATCAAGCTTGATTGTTTTTTTTTTATGTTCTTGATCACAGTTTTTTTAGTTGTTAAACTTTAAAGGCTTTTAGTATTTGATAAATTTACCTCCATTTTTTTCATTAGCATCACAAATATTTTCAATAAACAATTCATGTTTTGATTTTAAATAATTAAAAAAATAATAATAATAATAAATCATATTAGATTATCATTAAAAAAAAGAAGAAAAAAAGAAAAAAGAAAATTATTTGAAGAAAAAACATGTTTTTAAATAAGGAAAATGAAAATTGATAACTAGCTCTCATGCAACCTGCAATTTTTTTTTTTTTTGGGTTAACTTAGTACAGAAATTAAAAAATCCATCATAATAAAAAAATTCATATATAGATCCTCCTTTAAATTGCTGCGTATTTGGCTAATCGTATGTAGCTCAACTTTTACCTGCAATTCAATATCCATTTGGACCAAAACTGTGAATAATGACAATGCATATCTGCATTTCGGAATAGGCCATTCATGTAAGCAAACAACTTCCATGTTCGACTCAGAATACGACCATGGAAATCTTTCTACGGTGTAAGAATCTAAGGAATTCCAGGCTTCCATTCAGATTAAAAGCCATAGAGGAACGTTTGTTACCTAAATAAACTGTTGCCTCGAGTACACCCAAATCGCAGACTTGAATGGAGAACACATTGAGGTATGCATATCTCTCAGGGTCCACCCAAATGGGAGGCATATCAAGGTTGCGAAGTTCCAAGATGAATATCTCAAATTCTGAAGGTTACCAATGGACATTAAAAGGTACACATTAAGGACCAGTTGCCCAGAACCATTGAGAAAATTTGATGTTTGTAATAAAAAGAAAAATCATACAAATTTGGACTGGTTTGAGCCATAGTGGAGCCATGAATGCTTTTGTTGTTATGTGAATGCATTGGGCATAATTGTTGGCATCCTGTTGATGGATCGATCAGAAAGGAACATATTGGGGGTTCCACCTTTGTCAGCTGTTGAAGAATATTCATTTCATGCCAAATCTCTAAATCTAGCAATCGCTCTAGAAGAAATACCTTAGAATTTTCCAGAAATGCGTAGCAGCTTAAAAATGTAAGTTTTGAAACAAAGGTCAAAATGACTTCTCATGTCCTCATACACAATCAGGTACATTTTACAAATTTGGATATGAACATTTTAGAAAGTTTAATCCATAAATGGCTCCATTGGAAACATTCATATAGTTAAAAAAAAAAAAAAAAAAAAAAAAAAAAAAAAAAAAAAAAAAAAAAAAAAACTTTCTAGTATAAAATAGGGAAATAAAATCAAGTTTGATTGGTTTTTTTTTTTTTTTAAGTTCTTGATTGTAGTTTTTTAAGTTGTTAGACTTTAAAAATCTTTTAGAATTTTATTTATTTTCTTGCATTTTTTTCATTAACATCACAAATATTTTCAATAAGAAATTCATGTTTTGATTTTCAATAGTTAAAATAATAATAATAATATAACCTGTTAGATTTTCATTAAAAAAAAAGAAAAAAAGAAAATAAAAAGAATTCATTTTTTTTTCAAAAAAAAAAACCATGTTTTTGAACAAGAAAAATGTAAATTTTGAAATCAATTCTCTTCTCTATTTTTCATTCCCAAAAGAATTGATCACTGACTCTCATGTGACCTGTAAAGAAGATTTTTTTTATTTTTTTTTGGGTTAGCTGAGTATAGAAATTCAAAAATCTATCATAAAAAAAAATTCATATATAGATCTTGCTTTAAATTGCTACATATTTGGCTAATCATTTGTAGCTTGAATTTTGCTTGCAATTCAATATGCATTTGGACCAAAATTTTGAAGATTGACAATGCATATCTCCAATTCGGAATAGGCCATCCATGTAAGAAAACAACCTCCATGTTCGACTCAAAATAGGACCATGGGAATCTTTCTATGAAATAAGAATCTGAGAAATTCCATTTTTCATTGAGGTTAACAGCCATAGAGGAACGTTTGTTACCCAAATAAACTGCTCCCTCGAGTTTACCCAAATCGCAGACTCGAATGGCAGGCACATTGAGGTATGCATATCTCTTAGAGTCCACCCAAATGGGAGGCATATCAAGGTTTCGAAGTTCCAAGATGAATATCTCAATTTTGAAGGTTACCAATGGACATTAGAAAGGTACACATTAGGGGTCAGTTGCCTAGAAACATTGAGAAATTATGATGTTTGTAATAAAAGAAATCATACAAATTTGGATTGGTTTGAGCTGTAGTGGATCCATGAACGCTTTTGTTGCTGTGTGAATGCATTGGGGATAATTGTTGGCATTTTGCTGATGGATCGATTAGGAAGGAACTAATTGGCGGTGCCACGTTTGTCTGCCACTGAAGAGTATTCATTTCATGTCAAATCTCCAGATCTAGTAGTCGTTCAGGAAGAAATACCTGAGCATTTTCCAGAAATGCGTAGCAGCTTAAAAATGTCATTTTTGAAACACGATTTTTGGCCAAATGAAAATGAATTTAAAAAAAATTGGAGTGTGGGTTTTTATCAAAATGGTGTCAGTTATAAAAACAAAAAATGATGTTCTCAAATTCGTAACTGATTGGGAGATATTCAGGGTTCTCTAGAGCCTTACTTGGAAAATTACATGAGAAAAAAGTATTTTTTAATTAATGAACAGACAGCAGTTGCGACCCTGCTATGATTTTCCTGATCTACGGAAGGTAGATCCACCATAGAGATCTTATGTGAAGTGTTGTCTTATCTGCTCTCACCCGACATCCTAGCCTATTGATCGAGTTGAGAATCTACTATGCGGAACACTTAAGAGTTTGCAGGTGAATTATTATGTTGAAAAACGATTGTATATTAGAATATGCTTAAAATTGTCAACTGTACGATGCACTATTATTTTGTATTTAGTCATGGTAGTTGTAAGATATGCAGTTTTGTTTATTGATGCTTCTCAACCAATCAATATCCTCACATTTGTATTTTATGTCCTTGACTATGAAACGATTTTCATGGTATTTTCATTTTTCTTATTACGTTGATTTTTGTTATGTTTTATTTTGTTGTTACACTGTGTTTTTTTTAAGTGTTATATGTCATGTATATTATTTAAAATTCATTATATGTTTTGTTAATATTTTTTTTTTTAATTGTTTAATGGAGTGCTTTTTATAACATTTGTGTTATAGGCTTTGTTATGATATATATTATATAATATATAATTTATATATATAAATATATATTATACATATATATATATATATAATTATATTTATATAATATATATATATATTATATATATATTATAATTAGTTTGTACATGTGCCTTTCTTTTCCATTATGTACATCTTATTTACTTTTTAAGTTTTGTAAATATTTCATTAATTTTTCTAGATTTATATTTTATTGTTTTTCAAAAAAATTGCTAAGAGATAAATTGTCGAAAATTTTTGATGAAAAAATATGGAGCAAATTGAGAAAATATTGTTTCCATGGTCCACTCAAACACACCTATCAAAGCTATACCTATATATATATATATATATATATATATAATAAAATTGTTCTTATTTTCTCATTTTTCTGGAAGAGGCATCGATCAATTTGAAGATTTGTCTGGTTATTCGTTCATAACATAAATGCATAGATGTGTGTACTTAATTGTTTGTTTAGGATTTTAGCTACAGAAACTATGCAATTCTGAAGCTGAACCACAACTCTACATGTTGATTTTTCCTTTTCCATTCTGTTCACTTGTTTACCATCTTGTCATTTTCCTTTTCATTAAATAAACCTTGACCCACTGCAAAAAATTTCATTCATAGTCCTTCCAATATCATCATTTCATACTCACATTAGATGATGGATGATTCATTAATGCCTCCCTCCTATCAAGTCTTGGCCTATCAACATCCACACATTATCTAGGTTCAAGGATAAAGTCTTTATTAGTACCTTGAGGCTTGTATGCATCAATGACAAGTTCTCTCGCTGACAATCATGGGAATACATCAATGTCCCTCGATTTTTGGATCTTGCAAGTGGCTTGACATCAACTCATCTATTCGCACTTTACAAGATGTACTTAGGTACCTTGGCACTCATTGACATTAATGACAAGTTTGCATCGTGTTGTTTAACGACATTCATCAATGGTCGATAATCCAATGACTTCTCTTCATGCCAGACAACAACACATTTATTCGCATGAATAGAATTGTACCATTGAGTTTTGTAGTAGGTGAAGACTCTATCATTTCAACATTTTGCAGTAGATACAATAGATTTAGTAGCAAAAATAAAAACCCCACTTTCACCACTTCATCCACCATTTATGCAACAAAGAAGCAGATGAAATTCTACATTATATTGCATGATCCAATAGTAGCTACAACTTCTCTACTTACGCATAGTTTGTCCACTTCCTAGGTAAGTAAAGGTATGTTATTTTCTATTTTTTAATCATACAATTCCTTGAATACTAAAGTTATAATTTTTGAAAATACTTCACCATATTTACTTTCTCATTTTAAAAACTATAAAAACAATTAGTTGGGTGGAAGGGACATCCATATCACTTCATTCCATTTCACTTCATTTCATCCTAACATACCTATCCTAATCAATTATGACTGCATTATGGTTCAAAAGTTATGCGATTTGTAAATAATGTCTAAATGATGATCATATTATATGGATTATTTAAAGATGCATTCTTAAACATGTTCAATGAATCTTGCTGCAACAAAAAGAAACAAGGTATTGAAACACAAGAACCAATACCAATTAAGATTTGGTTGTCACACAAGAACCAACCAAACATATGGCAATTCAATGTATGAAAAGGAATACTTTTCAAAACAGAATAAAATTTTCAAATACTATCAAATGCAAAGTTTAAGGACATATGATATAATTCAAGCTCATTCAAAAGCAAAGCATGACTAAGCAATGCAGTAGATTGCACGAGGACTTGTAATAACGCCAGTTGGGGGGATGTAGAGTCTCCAAAATGTATTCGAAATATCATCCACTTTCACTTTTTATCACCACCATTTCACTCACATGTCACAACTCCATGACCATATGACCTCTCATTAGCCTCCATTTTCATAATTATATGGGTTATCTTTGTGTTTTCCAAAGGTTAATGATTTCTATTATTATAAGTGAATTAAATGCTTAAAATTTAGGAAAATGACATATACTTGTTAATACTTAAAAGCACCTTGAGTTTCATGACATGTGTAATTCATTTGGAAGCTTCCAAAGCACCTTTATGTGGCCCCCAATACTGAAATTCGAATTATATTCAAGATATGGAAGAATATTTGGCTAAAGGTCAAAGATGATATATGTCTCATCATTACCTATTTGTGTTGTAACTCTATGAGATTTTCTAGAGATCTAGGGAGAGAATAATGGACCTCCATTAATGAGGTAGCTTCTTATGTTTTTGTATAAATAAGAGAGCCCTCTCCTTTGAAAGGCATGTGTAAAGTTGGGGAAATGCGCATATTTTCAATATAGAATTTGGATTTGGCACCACCCTCATGAGTGATGTTCACCTTGATTTGGTTATGCATGCATTTGGAGCCTCTCAACTTGCCATCTCTCATACTTTTGGATTGGGCACCTACAATGTGTGAGATTTTTTTTTTTCATAGATTAAGATTTATTTTTTTCATATATTTTTCTGTGTGAGAGGTTAAAAGTGATTGTCTTTATTTTCTTTCTACCTAGAAGTTAAGAGCACTTATTTTTATTTATTTCATATATTTTCTTCTATGAGATGTTAAGAGTGATTGTTTTTATTTGTTTTCTACCTAGAAGTTAAGAGCATTTTTTTATTTTCTTTCATATCTTTTCCTGTGTGAGAGGTTAAGAATTATTGTTTTTGCTTTTATTTATGAAAGAGTGGTGTGCTTTTCAATTCCTTTAAAATTTAAAGATTAAGATTTCAATTCCACACGTTGTACTATAATTGTACTATAATTTCTTTTGAGTTGATTGTTGAATTATAATAGGTGAATTTGGTTTGTCATTATTTGGTTTCTTAGTTAGACTGATCTAAATTGAAAGTTAATTTCTAGCATATGCAGTGCATGCACGCTTCACGGGTTTTACAAAACCCCAAGTTCACAATTAAATGATAGGTATTTAATTTTCCTCAACACTTATACATATATTTGTTTATTTTATTAAATATGACAAAGGATGAAAATGGAGCACGAAATAGTTTCTGAAGCTTTATTGAAAAAATTAAGATCAAAAGACTGAGGAAATAGGGTCTTAGGAATGTTGAACTTGATCCAACTCTTACTCATATCATTTGGAATGGGCTTGAAACTATTCAATATCAAGTAATACAAGGTAATTGTCAAGATATTTCTAAACTCATACCTAAAAGGGATTATTCCCTAGGTATTGTAGATATTCCCCATGGTTTCAATATCCCAAACATTGACTATGATAGTGACCCTTATACTTATGAATATCTTAGTAAAGTGGTTGAGGGATTTGTAGAAATCACATCATCACCATTATGGAGGTTTGTGACATTTCATTCAGACACAAAATTGACAATGTTATTGAGAAGCTTCAACGGGAAAACAAACTCAAGGATGCAGCTTACATGGTAAGACATTGAAAGTATATGTTTGATTAATGTTAAAAAATTCATTTGTGTACAACTTAATTGAACTTTTACTATTTCATGTTAAAGGAAAAATTCAAATCTTCTTAACCGTGAATACCAACCAATTAAAAATGATTGTGATTTCATCCATATTGATTTTTGGACAAAAGATGATAGCTATAAGTCTATGCTTCTTAATCGGGTAGATGGAATGAGTCATAGCCAAATACTGGTTTATGATGTTGTTGTGAAAAACATAAAATATGAAGATACAGAAGCAAAAGGAGAGAGATTTAACATTTATCGAAAACCACAGTCATTAATTAACTATATTATAGACTTATGTTCAAATGAAGGAGATTGGGTTATGGATTTATTTTTAGGCTCAAGTAATTTTTATTAGATAGAATTGAATTTAAATATCCTCTTTCTTATTTTATATGTCATTATACTAATTTACTTCATTATTTATTTTGTGCTTGATAATTAGGTACAACACTAGCATGCTTCCTACAAAAAGGAAGAAATTGCATTGCCATTGAAAACGATCCAATACAATGCAAATTTATTCCTCTTCAATTTCTTCCAGATGCAATGCAAGAAATTGGGTTGAGGAAAGGGGATTTTAATGAATCACATGTGAAAAAAAAGGAAAAGGAACCTCAACTGCCATTAGATGGAATGATTGGAAAGGCATACATTGGGAGATTCACAGACATCAAAGATTTATCAAAAGATGAAAATGAGAAAAATGAAACATAAAATATTGTGGAAGAAGACAATGATGAAGCTGTACAGGATGAAGAGTTTGGATAACATGACATTATTGATTAAGTTTAAGTTACGCTTGGAAATCAATAACATTTTTTGTAACCATTAATTAGTTATACTTGTAATGTTTTGACTTTGACATTTTATGAGAAGAATAAGTATTCAGTTAATGTTGTTATATGTTCAATATTTGTATTATGTGATTTTCGATTTAATTTTTATGTGGATCATTATTTTTTGAAAAAAACTATGATTATTATTATTATTTCACATGAAATTCATAAGAAAACTATTATTTAACCATTTTTTGTTAAATTTTTCCTTAAAAATTTGTTATTTTGACATGTCATTTCTAGCAAAAAATTATCAAAATGTGTAATTTTATAGTTATATTTATGTTCAAAATGTTTATTTTTATGTCAATTTTTAAAAATTATTGTTTTATTACACGCAATTATTTGATGTCAATTGAAAAATTAATTAACAATATATAAACATGTAGAATATCAAAACATTAAAATATCGACCTTCGTCTTTAACTGTGCAAAAAAAATAAAGACCTTACTACAAAAAACAAAAAATTAATGAAAAACAAGAAATATGAAGAAGAAGACCACTTAAAAAATTGTTAAATTTATAATATAATTATTCAGATTTAATACATTAGAAAATTTTAAGTAAAAAAGTAAGTCTTTTAAAAAAGGGCCTGATGCAGAATGAACACTTTTTAAAATCAACATGCAAATCACTAACATTCTAAAAACTAATGTAAATAAAAGAAATTAAAATGTCTATATATATATGTATATGTATATGTATATGGATATGTATATGTATATGTATATGTATATATATACATATGATGCATCACCACTTTTCAAAATTGGTTGATTTTTTTGCTACTTCAATGAAACGGGTAATCGCATTAGCTCCCATTTCAATGTTTACATTGTTGGAAGACTCAAAATTTTCCATTAAATTCAAAAGCTAATATTCTTCATCTATTTCTGAAGTAACAAAGATTGGTCATATATCAATATCATCATCTATCCATTCTTCACTTTCTACCACTATTGTTTTTTTTGCAAGAGAATATAATGTGAATTTCTTTGTTGAACTTCCGTCAGAAACAAACATATCACCAGATCTACAACTTATAAAAGCATAAATTGTAGCTAGCCATGGTCTTCCTAGAATCAATGGATGTTCCGCTAAATTACTCATGGGTGTTAGAATCATAAAATCAACAAGATACTCCCAAGAATCTAAGGATACAAGTATGTCTTCTAATACACCATCTGATGTAATAATAGATTCGCCTACTAATTGCAACCATGCAGGTGCATATTGAAGATTAGGAAGTTTCAATAGAGTCATAGTTTGTTTACCCATGATGTTTATAGCTTCTCCTAAATCAATAAATGTGTCTGGAATTTTGATACCATTGATATGTGTTTTCATAATGGGACTTCTTGGATCAAGATATTTATAAATTTTTCTTTTTACCATCATGATATCGGCAATTTTTTCAACCAATTGAATTCTTTTGACTTCCTTTCTTTCTCTTCCTAGTCTTTTAATACTTAACTCCCTAATTGTCTTTGCGGATATTGGTATTTCTTTGATAGATTTTAACAAAGGAACTTTTATACAAACATTCTTTAATTCATCTATCATATCATAATTAGTCAAGAAATGCTTTTCCTACTCCTTTATATTTTTCAATCTCTGAGGAAAAGGTGTTGACGGACAGATACTAAAGGTTGTTCTATAATGGGAGTTGAGTTTATTGGAATATCATCATAATGTAGAGGGGTGATTTGTTTTTGAGATTTTTTTTATTGATTAAGAGATTCTTCCTTTTCAGAGAGATTCTCCTTTTCATATTCCTGAATAACAATTGATGGGGACTTTTTCCAGTACTCTACCAGATCTAAGTTGGACATTGTTTAGATCTAATGGATTTATCATGTAGGTTTGGAAAAAAATTTCCTTCCATATTGTAAACAGGTTGTGAATTCTTATTATTATTTGGATTCGGGAGTGGTTGAGAAAGAAATTGATTTGGTCTTTAAGGAAATGGTAATGAGAGTTCTAGATTTCAATTCTAAGGTTGAGTTGGTTGAACATGTCGAGGAAAATATTGTAGTGGAAAAACAGGTAAGGTTGTTGATATTGAGGATATTTTCCATAAGTATTTTTTAGTACTTGTTCCCAAGGTTGAGGCTAATATTTCCAAGGCATGGGTGTAGTCCAACTGTTTTGTGATGGTTGTGCAAATGCTTGAGTGTTAAAACCCAGAGTCATATTTGGTTGTGAATTTTGGCAGGGTCCCTTACCAATAAGAGAAGGGGATCTACTTGATTTGTTATTACTTTATCTTGATAAACATATTTAATAATTGGTATTGAAGTACATTCCTTTGTATCATGATTTTATGCACATATAACCTAGGTTTATACACTTTTTAAGTCAAGAGAGCATTCTCTCGAAGCATGGTTTTTTCTACGTTTGGGACAAAATATTGATAATGCAACATCTTCATCTCTTTTCTTATTTTGCACTTTAAGGGTATCTATTTTTTCACCAAGACTTCCCAAAATATTTGTTTTAATGTTGTCAAGAAAATTTCCTAATTCATCCCTACCTACTGTCCCAACTGCAGATTTATTAATCCTAGACATGAGAGGATCTCTTGGATTTTTCCTAGTTCTTTCCTTACCTATTGAAATGTGTATGCATAGCTCACAAATTTCTCCAAATTATAACTGAGAAATATCTCCCTTACCCATCAAATTGAGAAGATCAATCCACTCATTTTGGATGGATTTTAATAAGAGATCTTTCAAAGTTTCTTCATCTAATTCATGCATTTTAGCCCTTCTAACATTATAAGCATATTGTTTAATGATATCTTCAATATTTTAATCTTCTTCTTGCATCATTTTAAAGACTTCATCCTTAAGATTATGGAGCATACAATAGTCCTTATATTTCTCTAAGAATGTAGTTTTCATATCTTCCCATATTCTTATAGAATTTACTCCTAAGCCCATGAACCATTTTAATGGTACATCCTTAAGAGCTGTTGAAAACAATTTAAACTCTTTTGTGTTAATAAAGTAATCATAATATCTAAACAAGACTTCAAACTCAAAAGGAAATGTTTTAGGATCCTAACTTCTTAATCCATGAAAATTTGGAAGGATAAAGGGTGAGATGTTTTTCATTGTAGATGTTGTATCTTCATCGAGGATATGAAATGCAAAGGTTTGTAGATCTCCTATACCTCCTCCTCTCCCTATTCTTCAACCTCTTCCTCCTCCCCTATTTCCTCCTCTTCCTCCTCCAATCCTAGGTCGTTCACCATTGATATTACGTACCTCTCCTTCCCCTTCTCCGTCCAAATTCTTCAGAACTAATACAGGGTTCCAAAATTGGGTTTTCTAATTCCTCTTATAGTTCTTCTATCAATGGAAAGTTAAAATAAGTTTTTACCTCCTCTTATTCATTAGGGATTTATAGTTCTTTCCCTCAAAGTTTATCTCTAGTTGAAGATACAAAACATACACGTTTTGTTGGGGATGTATGATCTTCTTCTTCTATCATTGGTTGAATTGATGAGGTTGGTGAATCTCTAGGTTAGATTTCAGATTTGAATAATTCACGAAGTTTATGTTTGCGTTCAAATTATGGAATATGCATTTCAGTGGACGGTGTGGCACTACGAGGTCATGTTGGGGTATGTGATGATGTTGGAATTAATATTTTACCTCTACCTAGAAATCTAATATTGAAGTTCTAAGTCTAACCGTTAGAAATTTTATATTTATTCTTCTGGTTTGTTTCTCCTGCATTTTCATTACAAAAAAGTTATTTAAACATATAAACATCAAAATAAACAAAATACAGTATCAACCATCTACAGATCAACAACTGAAAGAAACAGAAAACACACAAGTGACACCATTATTTTTGGAAAACTTGTCCCCAAAAAAAACCAATGCAGGAAAAATCGTGCACTAATTTTAAGGGTTTATTTTATTATGTAGTCTATCCTCGAGTACAACTGGGTCTAAAAATTACTCGCTCGACAAAGAAAATAATCCAGCAGTAATACCTCTCAATTCAAAAGCAGATATTCAAAAAATTTGTTGCACGAACCCTCTCCAGCAACCTCTAAAACACAGGATCAGTGTACCTGGCATCAATGTCAACCTAGAACCCTTCGCCTCAGCCCTCTAAGGCACTATGCAGCCTCTATGGCCCCCTGTGTCACTCCTGCTATCCTCTCCATGGATGACACAGGCCCTTCTAGCTTTACACTATCTTTGTTGGGCTCTGCGTGTTCCCTCTAGCTCAGCGTCTGCCTCTCTCTATTTCTACACTAGTCTCTCAGCACTATCTCTACCTCTCTATCTAGTAAACATTGTCCCTCATTGCAAACTAATCACTGATTCAAATTTTCTTAGCAAATCCCACTCTAGAAAATCAAATGACTGATCACTCTAGTGTGTTCTCCATCTGACCCTCAAACCTCCTCTATACTTCTCTTGTTGGTATTTCAACGGATGAGATTACATCTCTAATTAATGGCTAAGATTATATTTGGCTTGATCCATGTCATTTAGAACCTTTTAACCCAGTTTTATATTGATACTGATTAATATTTTATTTTTGCTAAGCTTAGACTTAAGAACTCCATTAAAAATATTAATTATTTTAATATCTCCTAGACCGAGTAGAATGGGCCCAAACTATTTCTAGATCTTGGATATCTCATGTTCTTTGGCCTATCCACCAATTTTCATGGCTAGAGAACATCTGATGCTACCCCAAATAAACACTCCCTTTTAGTGAAGACTATGCTCTAGTATTTCTCCACACTGAGCATCACCCTGATATATGACACTAGTACCTATGCTGATGCTAGGCCTCCCCACCCAACATCTTGTGCAATGCTGCATCCTGTACTACTTCCCATGGCCCTGCGACTACCACTACTGCATCTATACGATAGCTCCCTCTATATCCGTGTTGCTCTTGGTCCTTTCTCCCAACACTGCATATGCATTGCAATCCCCTCTCATCATGTTGCATCGTGCTACTATCAACTACTACTGCACTAAAACTCAGTTGTTGAGAAGTAAGTGACCGATACACCCAACTAGTGACATCCTTGTCAGGCTAGAAACACTCCAGATGTTGAATGTCTCTCTATCACTAACACTTTTTCCCTTTATTTCCTTTGCGTTGTTGCAAAAACTCCTTTCCTCTTGCACTGTTGCAAACCTCTCTCTGCCATTTTGCAATGTTGCAACCTCCTCTGTGCCTCTCACACTATTAAAGCTTACTAGCTTTGGGCTATCGGAGACTACTACAGTATATCACTCTTTGTCACTTCATCTGCATCTATTTCTACTGACATCCGCCAATCCTACTACTCTTTCTTCGAGGCTCCCATAGTAAGGTATAATCCAAGAGGTTGGGTACCTCAAGGATACTAACCCTGATCACCTATAGTCTTCCTTACTACAGTTCAATGTCTCCCCGCCTCTTCTCTAGAGGTACATGAGCACTCATGGCACAATTAGCCATCTCTACTCTTCTTTTCGACTCCTCTCGGTCTCTAGTTCCCTCTTGGAAGTTCTCTCTAAGTCGCTACTTCCCTCCTGGAAGGAACTCCCTCTGAGTCTTGATTTCCCTCTTGTAAATATGCCTACCAACAATCGATTCGCCCCTCTCTGATCTCCTATGCACTTGCAACACTAATCCATATTCCTTGGCTAGAAATCCACCTTGGTAGTGACTCCCTCTACCTTGGTTTTTCCCCGTTAGGTATTGTTATGCCCACAACACCCCACCAGCTTCACCCCTCCCAGACTGCCCAGAAATTCCTAAGCCCCCACTAACAAAAGGAATGAGCCTCTAGGGTATGCAAAAGCTTGGTACTGGTTGAAAATCTCCCCAAGCCAACTATATCAAACCTCCTGGTCTCTGTGTGGCTATTCATGAGCCTTTTTCTACCCTACTCAACCTCTGCACTGACCTCTCTCTTGCCTGAACTAATGACGTAGTCCTTCTGCATCAACCCTTCTCCGTCACTTTCTGTTAGGAACAACTTCTATCACTTGGGATAGTTGTCTCTGCTACAAATGCTCTGCTTCAACTCTCCTGTGATCTGCAACTACGCTCTAATACCATGTTGAAATCTCTAGGTCTAACCGTTAGAAATTTTATCTATATTCTTATGGTTTATTTCTCCTACTTGTTCATTACAAAAAAATTATTTAAACATATAAACATCGAAATAAACACAGTACAACCTCATCCATCTACAAATCAAAAACTGAAAGGAATAACAAACATGCAACTGACACTGTTACTTTTGGACAATTCGTCTGCAGAAAAACCTAATGCTGGAAAACCAATGCAACAATTCTGAGGGTTTATTTTATCATGAGGTCTATCATTGAGTACAATTGGGTGCCAAACTGGCTCACCCGACATAGAAAATAATCCAGTAGTAATACCTCTTTATTTGGAAGCAGATATTCATAAAATCTACCCCACGAAACCCTCTCTAGCAACCTTTGAATCTTTATGTCAGCCCATTTTCCCTCAGTCTCATCCCAGAACCCTCTGCGTTAGCCCTCTAAGGCACTGTGCAACCTTTATGACCCCCTGCATCACTCCTGCTACCCTCTCCATAGATGACGCATGCCCTTCTAGCTATGCATTGTCTCTGCTGGCCTATGTGTGTTCCCTATGGCTCAACATCTGCCTCTCTACTTCTACATTGGTCTCACGTCACTATCTATGCCCCTCTATCTAATACTCATTACCCCTTGCTGCAAACTAATCATTGATTCAACTTTTCCTAACAAACCTCGTTGTAGAAAATCAAATCACTGATCACTCTAGTGTGTTCTCCAACTGACCCTGAAGCCTCCTCTTCTACTTTTCATGTTTGTCCTTCAACGGTCAAGATTACATTTCTAATCAATGACTAAGATTAATTTTGGCTCTATCCATGTCCTTTATAACCTTCTACCAAAGTTTTATATTAATACCCATTAATATTTTATTTTTGATAAGTTTAAACTTAGGAACTCATTAAAAATATTAATTATTTTACTATATCCTAAACCAGGTAGAATCTTCCCAAACCATTTATGGGTCTTGGATACCTCATGTTCCTTAGCCTCTCCACCAATTTTCATGGCTAGAGCACATCCGATGCTACCATAAATCAACATCTACATCTAGAATATCTTTCCCTATGCATATCATTTTTGTTTTTTTCTAAGTAAAAATAAAAGACTCCTACATACACTTCCCCAACAATGGCACCAAAATGTTTAGTGATTTAATTGATCTTAAATCATTGACAGGAGTTATCAACTAGACTAGTACACTAATGAAGTGTAAGTGCATTTTATGTGCTAGAATTCTTTTATTATTCACACAAATTCTAAATTAAACTGAGTTATAAAAATACAAATTCTAAACAAAATTAAGTTATTGGAATGCACATGAGAAAATTAGTTATTCCTAGAAAATAATATTATCTCTACAATGACGATCATACTCTCTACTATCAAACAAAAATACTTCTACTTATAATATTCCACACTTTTCTTTAAAATTGAAATCAATACTACACTTTACATGAATGAAAATCAATCCATACTTTGACTAAATGAAATTCACACTCTCTTTCATAAATGAAACTTCTCCTACTTAAGAAATCTCATGTCTAAAGAAAATCACACAACTGCATGAAAGGAAATCACACTTACATGAGAATGAAATGAAACAAACTTTTTCTTCAAACAAAGATCACACATGCTTGAATTTAACAACTAATTCTGCAAATTAATCTACTATCTAGGATGAAAATCTCTGTGAAACTAGATCTTTGCTGCTAAACTTTATCCATGTGCATTCAAAATATGAACAATAAGAATTATTAGCATAATCATTTTAACTTAAATTTGAAAGAAAACTAAAAACATGAATGATTGATTGAATAAACAAAAATCTATGAGAATATAATTCTAATAACTAATTGTTAAAAACAAAGCATAACTCATTGTTTCGAGGGGGCCCTCCAAGAAAATTCGATAGTCATTATGTTATTGATCAAGCACTTTAACAACGTATTGAGGAAATGAAATGATTATTTTTTAAATAGAGTATTAGAAACAAAGTTTAAATCTCACTATTGTGTCCTTACTTAACAACATGTTCATTTTTGCTGATAGACATATTTATAGAGATCATACAGTAAATTTTTCAGAGCTATACACCTAATCCCTATCAACAAAAACAAAATCTAGCTTGAAAAGATAATATTGCATAATTCACTCATGATTTTCTATTATCAAAGCAAATCATGAGGCATGGATCTCGTTCTTACTCCCATTTGTTGATTATGGTGGTTGAGTTTGCGTTTTAGCCCATTGGTAGGACCTATTTCCATCAATCTGGTTCATGTGAATATGAGGAAATCATTGAGTGCATCAATTGCCACCTATCCATATATTTTTCTTCCCAACTGGAACTTTGGAACATGTCAAACCATGAACTTGGCTACGTAATCGTGTATTAGCTACATAATCATTGCAATTCGGTAGCTGAAGTAAAAATTAAACTAAATAATAGATAACATTATTAATTTATGAAATACACGACAATTGTATACCTGCCATGTCATAATATTTGTAACTTGATGCCCAATGTGCGATTATGAAGGTAAAAAATAAATAAATAGAGTGAAAAGAAGTGTCAAAATGAAGAATTGTGAGGCTCAACAAAAATGTGTCCACAAGGTCTTATATTCAAATACCAAGTGTTGTTTAACTCTTGTTCTCGCCTATATATTATAGTTATTATTATGAATCCATATTTTTTGAGGGTGTTCATTTGGTAAGTCTGTGAAAATATGAAGTTAATGTGTGCACAAGGTTTTATATTCAAATATGAAGTGTTGTTTAACTCTTGCCCCCACCTAGATATTATAGTGGTAATGATAAGAATTGACCCCACATAAGTACGAGCATATCTAGTGATTGATTCTCATAAGATATACACAAAATCAAATAAAAGATAAAGTAAATTCATAAAAAATGATCTCACATTTAGTGATATATAGCTTTGAGAAAATAACATTTTACATATTTAATAAATTAAGTCTCTAGCAATTTATATACAATTTATGTATTTTTATGTGAATAAAAAATCAAATTATAAAGAATTGTGTTGCTCTTTTATTTATTTTTTTAGTTTTAAAAAATATCAATATCATTTAGAATGTGAAATTTTAATTTAACTATTTGTTTTTTTTTACAAAATTTTGGAATATTTGACAAGTTATTTTTATCCTCAACAATTATAATTCAATTTTTTTTTTTCCAAGAAAAAATATATTTATGCATAAGGCTCATACATTATATCTAGTTCTATTTTCCCTCGGTCCATCACATGGAAAGCTAGACCCAATGGAAAAAACTAAAGTTTCTTCAATGTCAAAACATTATAATCATGCAATTTTAGCAAACAAATATAAATACTATTAGATAGATCTTTACAACCTAATCTACCCACTAACATGTTAATTTTAAAAGTCAATAAAATAAATTAAAGAAACCATATGAACTATTATCCAACATTCAGGCTAAGGAGTTGGTGCCTCTATTGTAATTATCTCTTTCATATCACTTGAATAGCTTAGAATTGGATAAAGGCCTAGATGGACTTGAATTTGATTCAATCACTTGTCCAGTTTCTTCATGAATACCTGTAACTCATCCAACATGAGGAGGGTTTCGTCCTTGTGGTCATTTTGATCTAGAAGTGAAAGATTCAACATAATTTTTAAATGACAATGGATATCGACAATACACATACATTAATTGTATCTTTAGTTCATGTTCATTATGTTAGGAACTTGATCTGCTACATCTCGAGCCACTTTTGTTTCTACCAAACAACTTAACTCTCTTGAAATGTCGCGTTCCATTGTTGATACTTTGTCCTGAATATTTTGTGGAGTGTGGGTATGATAAAAATGTGCTAAAGTTTCATCTCTCTATTCGAACTAAGAGCCTCTTTGTTCTCAATAGTAGGCCTCTCCTTGTCAAAGTCTACTAATGAGGCATTATAATACCAAACCAAGGATAAATCAAATTTCCTAAAATATAAATTTCCACTTAGGAGATGGAAGTGAAGGGTAGCAGAGGCCAAGGAGGAGTGGAGATCGAAAGACACGGTTTTTTTCTCAAGGATAGAATGGCTTAGAGAAGAAATCAGAGGAAAAAGATCACGACTAGAGAAAAAATCCAATGTAGAGGGGAAACTCAGCCAAACTAAAATAAAAAAATTGAGGTAGAGGTTGAGAGTCGACACAATAACAAAGAACAATGCTACCAACACCGATTGGATTTTTTGGGGGAGAACGTCGAAAACAAAGGAAACTTCAAAGAGGACCAAGTTATCCTCAACACTTAAAGTAACAGCTCTGGAGGTAGCCTCT
Source organism: Pinus taeda (assembly GCA_000404065.3). NCBI lineage: Eukaryota > Viridiplantae > Streptophyta > Pinopsida > Pinales > Pinaceae > Pinus > Pinus taeda. The sequence goes on from APFE031063668.1 coordinate 183,939, forward strand.
TATTGCATTATCATAACTAAAGAATAATTTCCCATTAATGTTAATAATTCACCACACTACAAGACCCTCTACCCTAAGTTAACATGTTCATTGCACAAATTACAATCACTTCCTAGAATGAATGATTGCACTTGAAAATGAGTGTTCTTTATGGGTGTGTAGGACGAGAATGAAACAAATTGTGGGTACATAAATCCATACCACAATATAAAAACTATTATTTATTTCCACATGATCATGACCATTAAACTAGGACTAATTCTAGAGGGATCTAACATCAAACTAGAGTGATGTCACATGATCATGCATGTAATTGTGTGATGACCTATTGGTGACATCAGGAAGAGTCCATGGCCATATCCTCATCTGTGAGTGCTTGATGGAATGACATCCATGAGTCATGCTACCTATCACATCGAGTCAACCCAGTTAAGGGAAACTATAATCCAATGTTAATTTAATAATTTTGGAAGAAAAAATATATGAACAAGATTTACAAGAAATGTATTATTCTCAACATCCTATTTTTCCTTCTTTTTTAAAAATTAAATTAACAACAAGTATTTTATTCATATTTTATACACATGTTCCTCACAATTATTTTCTCCTCTTTCTGTAGAGTGGAAAACCAAAAATACCCTTTCACACAGTAAATAACCATGCATATGCCTAGGTCATTTTTTGGAGGACCACACCTACAATTTGGCTTACCCAAAAATGGGGTTGTTAAGTTTGATGAAGTTGTTTACTAGTTGTAGCTTGTGAATTTAATTTATAGTCTATCATCTATTGTAAATTTTCTAGTGTATTTAAAATGATATTGGCTTGAAATTCCTTATTGAAACTTTTATTTTGCAATAGGGAAACACCTATAAATTGTATATTTTAAATATTTTAAATAGGGTTATATGTATATTTAGACACGCACCTATTACAACATTTATGTTTTTTGTTATTTGGAGAAAACAAAAAATCAAAGTTTTCTTTTGATGACCTTATTCGGTGTTCCACCCAACTTCAAAATGTGATAGCTATGAATGGATTATCATTGCAAACCCTTGGGATTTTGCAGTGTAAAAATTTAGCCTCCATATGATACTTACATATGATGGTTTGAAAATAATGTCGATATCAAATTTACCTCTAGTGATGGTTTAGCGAAATTTGTCCTTGGTATATTTTCACTAGTTTCTATAGCAATACAAATTTAAATTGTTTTATTTTCTTGGAAATAGTCCCAATACCCTTCACCCTATTTCTATGATTTTATTAATTAAATATGTTATTATAATTTAACTTATATGAGTATATTTTCTTTTCTATTTCAAACATGCTTTCGTAACCCTATTAAATTTTTAAACTTAAGATTTTTCCCTATGGGTTCGGCAATGTTATTCTTTCATTTATTTACGGGAAACAGAAGTAGCACCCAATAATATATATATATATATCTCTCTCTTCTCTTATATATATATATATATATATCTATATATAATATATATATATTATATATATATATATATATACACCACACACACCACACACACTTAGACACACACATTTGGTATGCAGTTCAAATTTTGTCTGTATTTTATTTACTTTTTAGTCTGTTGGATCTCGGCGAGCCTTGTCCCGGACCTGCCTTTACTTCTTCCAGACCTACTATTTAGAGCTTCGAAACCAACTTTAGGTTGTTGGTAATTGTTCGGATGGGTCTAGAGTCTAATTTGGCTCACTATAAGGATTAAGTATGCTATCAAGTTTTTCTTTTATAACAGTCCACAATAAGACCTTTTCCATTTAACATATTTCATAGAATCACAATTACAGAAGCCTTTTTTATTTGGAAGGAAAATTGAACCAAAAAAATAGTAAATAAGAACACTTATCTATTTCAAATAAGTTAGGTTGCCACAAAATATAGAGAGGAGAGAAGATTGTTCCACCTAATCATTAAGTATAGGTAGTTCTTACCAGAACCTCCCCGACGTAGTTTTGACTTCTAGAACAACTTTCTTTCATGGACCAAATTGGGTCCAACTAGGACTTATCTGACCACTCTAGGTCCTTATTAGGATTTCACATACCTCATAGGTCTAAATTGAGATTCAAATGGCCAACCATCTCAATAATTATGTTTCCTAGCATTGTCCTGCTTGCCACAAGAATGTCTTGTCTAAGGTATTAGCTAACAATTTTCCTCCCTTGGATCTCCTCCAACCGGAGTACAAGTCACTAGGTTGCCTTGAGAATTTTTCCTTACACCCTCTTGGCCCCCTTTTACCTAGTTGAGATGTTTTATCTCCTAGGACAATAATTGTTGTCCTCTAATTGTTTTGGTAAGTGAAAAATCCGACTTCACGTATTTTACCTGTGTAATTTCTATGGATGGTCATAACCAATTTATAAATGAAATTTAAAATAAAATAAACATTTATGTTTCTTAAAAGATATTCTATATGACCCATAATGGACCTAGTCATTTCAGTAAAAGTAATTCAAAATATACCAGGGGGTATTACATCTCCGCCCCCCCCACCCCCCCCCCCCCCCGAGTGACACACCATTGTTAGCGATTGTTCCTATCCATTTGGAACAAGGTAGGATATGCCTCACGCATGAAATTGTCATCTTAACATGTTTCCTCTTCTGGGCTAAAGTGCCTCCACTACACTTTAACCTAGGGGATAGCTCCCTTTTATAGCATTAGTTCTCTCTAATCAAGAATACACAAAGGATCAACCATGAAGTCTATGTCTAAATCGACCTACAAATCTTACCAGTTATTCATATCTCTATGATCATATATATACTTCTTTAAAAGGGATAAATGGAATATTTTATGTACTCATGCATAACTAGGCAAAGCCAAATTATAGGCTACAATAGCAATCCAAGTTAATATATGGAAAGGACCATAGAATGGGGTGCTAGTTTTGTACTACTTCCCTATATAAAAGTGCTCTTCTTAGGTTTGACCCTCACACACATGTGATCTCCCACTTGAAATTTCCTGTAGGTACTTCTTTTATTTGCGTAAGCATTTTTCCTATCTTGAGCAACTTTTATATTCATTTGTACCTTCCTTACAATGTTTTCCATTTCCTTTAACATGTTGGGTCCCAATATGAATTTGTCTCCAGTATTTTCTAGTTATTAGAAGTCCTACACTTTCTCCCATATAGTACCTTGAATGGGCTCGTTCTTAATGGAGCATGATAACTATTATTATATGATAATTCTATCAAGTGGAGGTAATATTCCCACTTGGTTGGCTATTGCATAACATACATCCTTAGCATATCTTCCAACACTAAATTCACCCGTTCAGCTTGTCCATCCATATGCGGATGGTAGGAAATACTGAATTGTACTTGAGTGACTAAATCTGTAAAAGAGGCTTCCAAAAGGCGGAGGTAAACTTCACATATCTATCAAAAATTACTACTTTAGGTATACCATGTAAACAAATTTGTCTCTCATAAATATATCAACAATTTGAACAATTTTGTAAGTTGGCTATATAGGAAATAAATGTGTTGATTTTATTAATTTATCCATAATAACCATTATAGAATAAATTTGTATTTTTTTATTTAGGTATACTTGTAATTAGATCCAAGGTGATGACTTTCCATTTCCATTCAGGAATGGTTATTGGGTGAACTAAACCTACTAGGTGTTGGTGTTCAGCTTTGACTTACTGGCACTCTAAACACTTAGCTAGGTATTCAACCATATCCATCCTTATACGAAGTGAAAGATAAGTTTCTTCAAGGATATAATCAATTTCTGGTAAATAGGATGGGCAACATAAAGACTCTTGTGATGTTCATATAAAATTATTTTTTTAATAACTTACTGGTTCGGACCATAAATTATGTGTTTATAGGTTGGAATATTATCCCCATTAATGTAATAATATAATTTTTTTCCAGTGCTTTTCCCTAGCTTAGTTTGATACCATAAAACTAGTATTCTGGGTCTCTTAGGGTTGATCCTTTAATCTAATATGTAAACTCAATTTTTACCTGACTATAAGAAATTTTATATACACAATTCAACGTTCCACATAGGGATTCTGCCACCCAATTTTCCTTTCCCTTAAAATGTTTTATATCAAAGTCAAATTGACATAGGAAATAAATACACCATGCTTGGTGAGCGCTAAGGTTGGGTTGTTTAAAGAAACTATTCAAATTTTTATGATGAGTCATTAAGATAAAGCTTTTGCCTATCCAATAATGTTGTCATACCTTTAAAACATGGACTACTGTTGTTAATTATACATCATAGGAAAAATATATTTTCTCATTTTCTTTCATCTTTCAAGACTTATAAGCCACCACATGGCCTTCTTGCATCAACACACCTCCTACCCCTTCCTGAAATGCATTTTTCCAAACAACATATTCTTTTTTCTAGCCTGCAATCCTTAAAATAGGGTTGTATCTAATAGATGTTTTAGTTGTTGAAAACTATGTTCACACTCTGTTGTCTAGTTAAAAGCCTTCCCCTTTTCTGCAAAAAGGTTACATGAAAGGAAAATTTTGAAAACCTGTCTATAAAACAACATTAATAGCCCACTAAGCCCATAAAATATAGGATATTTTCAATGCTTTTAGGAATGGGCCATTCCATGATAGCCTTAATTTTCTTAGGGTCTACAACTATTCACTCTTGAGTAATTATGAGTCCCAAATATTGTATTTGATCTTTATAAAAGTCACATTTTCTATACTTGTCATATTGTTGATGTTCCCATAGCGTCTACAATACTGTCTGCAAATGTCTTGTTATTCTCTTCCGTGTTCGTTGAATAAATGAGAATGGCATCAATAAAAATTAACACAAAATTTTCCATATAAGGCTGAAATATTCCATTTATAAGACTAAAAAGTGTAGCTGGGGCATTAATAAGCCCAAAATGTAAGACTAAAAAATTGTAATTCCCACAATGAGTCCTAAATTTCGCTTTTCATATTTCTTCATCTTTGATCCATATTTGATGGTACCCTTATCGTAAGTCAATCTTGGAAAACATTGTGGCACCCTTAACTTGATAGAATAAATCACGAATCCTGGGTAGTGGGTCATTAGAGAAATTTGGAGTCTAAAACTGGGCCTCCTAAGGAATATTATAAAATAATAGTGGAAATAATAAAATTAAATTAAATTACAAGATCAAATTTTAGAGGGAAAAATGAAAAAGTTTATTTCTCTACTCATATTTCAACTTACCTCCCTATGGGTTTACTCAAAACTAGAGCGGGAGCACTCGTTGGATGTAGAATTTGATTTCCCATCCAAGGAGTACCCATATTGCATAGTTTCTATGGACCCTACTATACAAAAAACTAGAAATACATGAAAATACGAGTTGAAAAAGTAGTTTTTTATTCTTTTGTTCTGTTTTAATCTTTTTACTTTTTTAATCCAAAAATGGTGAATCACCCCCCTTTGTTCACATTATCATCTTGAATCCTATTGGTTATTATGAAGTTGGTTTTGTATTTACATTCATTTTTGAACTAAAAAATTCTCCAATGATCTATTTTTGATGGTTAGCTTATTTAGTTGTTGGTAATATGCTTGGGTGAATATATTTCTTATCAACTATCTCTTGTAGTTGTAGTTTTAACTCAGTTAATTATGGTATGCTCATATGATAGGGTGCCTTGGATATTGGGGTGGCTCCCTGAATCAACTCTATTATAAAATGAATCTATCATTTAAGAGTTAACCCAAGGATTTCCTCTGGAAATAAATCGAAAAACTCTTGGATGATTGACATATTTTCTAGATTTGCTATCGTATCCTTAGATTTTATGTATCCCACTTAGACCACATAAATTTTACAACCCTCCCTAATACCCTTACTCAACTATGAGGTTGTGATGGTCTTAATTTTATAGGTCTCTTTATCCCTTGCATTTCTTGTCTGACATCACTTTCATTAATAAAACTATTGGTTTTACATTTTCAGTTTACAAGGGACCAATGTTTTTCCAACTAATCCATACCAATTAAGATGTCATAAGAACTTAAAGGAAAAATGGTCAGATTTACTTTTATTGGCTGACCAACTAACTAAACATAAAAATTCTCCACCTTTTCTATCACTCTTCTTTCTTCCCTAGTGGCCATCTATACTAACCACAGGTTTTTAAACTTGCAAGCTTGCAAGTCACACAATTCCATTACTTTAAGACTAATATAGCTCAAATTTTCTCCAGGATTTATTAGAATGGGCACTACATGACTATAAATATTGCCTTCAAACTCAATCTTTGTAGGTTGATGTTCAGCCTAATGATATTCCAACGCGACACTAATTTTAGGCATAATTATTTCCATTTCACCCATGGTAGATGCTTCTTCTATATTTGATGATGGCTTGCTCCTTTCATAGTAAGGAAAATTTATAATGTAATGTGGTTCCCCACAAACCCAACACTGTAATAGGGTTTCTATAGTTGACCAATTTTAGGTTTACTTGCAATTTATGTTTGTTTTGATTCATTCTGCAACCAAGTCTTCTGCTAACTTTTCCTCACAAATTTAGCTTATTGGTTTCTATGTAAATTCTTGGTATCTACATTTTTCACGTTTTTGATATTTTGAATTTTTTTATATCCTTTATCTGTTGTGAGTCAAAATTTTGCTACCATGCTTTACTATTGCATTTGTTGATAGAATATTCATGCTTTACGAATAACTTCATCCATAATCATACGTTTATCAAACTCCAATCGTGCCTTCATAATTACTGGTAGGCACCTTACGAAACGCTATAACAAGTTTCCCTTTTCCTCTCAAATGTAACGGGCATATCTAAACACAGACGAAAACACCACATGAGGCGAGGAAATTAATTAAGTTTTTCACCATAAAATCATTCATGTAAATACTTATTTTAAAATATTTTTGGAAATTTTTCCAAACTATCACTTGTTCATTGATTGCATGCACAACCATGACTTCCTCCCATCACAAAGTGTCTTTTCCTTAGAGCTGGTAGATTAAGAAATAAGATTTGAAATTGTTATCATATTCTTAAATCTTAAAATATTTGTTCATATTTATTAATCAAGCTTTCACTTCCTCATTTGACTCGTCATCAAATAGTGGAGGTTTAATTTTCTTAAATTCCCCTTGTAATTATGTTTTTCTTCCTTTTTTCCCCTTTCTAGCTAGAAACATTTTCATATTCTTTGTCATTCATGTACCTATCCCTTTCTGACTCATCTGTGTGAATTTACCCAAGTATATTGTCCTCTCTTTGTCAGTGCAAATCTACTTTGTTCCCATTATCTCGGGAGGGAACATAATTACCGTGATTTTCTATCATTTAAATTTGTCATTATTCGTTCTTTCTCTTGAATTAATTATTCATTATCATTAACTTGGCCATTTATTCGTTCAGTTGTTTTATTGTTTCCAACAACATAGCGGTCAAGGTCTAAGTTTCCTCCCCCAATTGGACCCACATAACTGGATTGGGTGTTGGGAATGATGTTGAACTAGTCCATGTAGATGGTCTTAATGGTGGTGTAGCTATCACACCACTTCCTCTCCTCATCATTCTTCATCTTTGTGAAATACAAAATACAATCCATTATGGTCGTTCTTTCCCTGAACAAGACATAGTGTGGTAAACATGGCTCTAATACCACTTATAATATCCATTACCCACAAAAACAAATATGTTTTAATATTTATCTTTGGATTATTGTCATTCCTTTTACCTTGATTATGATTGCAATACTATTAAATCTTGAGTTGGTGAAGGGGCTATACATAATATTTGACTAATCATTACATGTATATATCTACACATCTTTTTTTATTGTTATTGCAAGCACCTTTTAAGGTTTATTATTACATGGCCTTGTTTCCCCTTGGTTGTTATTTGGGTGGCCTTATATTAATATCCCAGGGATAAATGGAATTATGGACAAATGATTCAATGGTCCAACGTAACACTTCCCCCTTCTGACTCATTTACGATATGGTTTAGATAGTATTAAGCTAGCCAGCTCCTAAGCTATTGTGCAAACTCTTACTCTTAATGAATATTTGAGAACAGAAACTGTCGAGCACTAGTGTTACGATATTTGTAGTCATGTTACCTTAGGATTCTATTTAGGTGTCAATAGATCTGCAACTCATACTTTCTAGGGTTGAAATCAACGATGATGAAACATGAGAGTTGGTTATGGGGTAACTACCCCTCTCCTGCTCCTTCATGCGACTTCCATTTGCACTCTTTCTCCTACAAGAAGATATTTGCAACTAATCTCCTCTCCAAGTATGGATTATATATGTTCCATAGCCATTAAAATCTCTTCAATCAACTAGAACACTCCAAGTGTTGGTAGCTCGTTTAAGAAAAGGTAAAGTATTTACTACAAAAACCCTCATTAAAACTTTTAGCGAGTGGTGATTTTTTTGTTAGTTTCAATAACGTATATCATATTGGCATGACCTTTATAATTTTCGTATTGTTTTGTCTAAGGTACAATTATTATTTATCAATAATAAGGGCAATCCTTTTATAAAATGGCTCTAGGGCTTGCCGTTACCACAACTTTGGTGCATCCCAAATTCTAATCAATTATTTATGTGCAAGATGTTTTTTCCTTACCAAATTGTGCTCATACATGGAGGGATAAATATTTTAATTTAGGGTTCTAAATTTTCAATTTTATCTTTTTTTTCATGTGTAGGGTTTTACATACAGTTCTCCCAGCCCTACTTTTGGCTCACAAGTATGATATACAATCATTTACGCTACTCATATATTCTATTGATACCTAATCATAGGGATTCGGTGAACAATTCTAAATAGTGTAAATAAATAATAGAGAAAATGGAGAGTCATCGGGAGATGAAACTCAAGAGTCACTTCCTCGTGTAAATAATAATGAACATCCTAAATGAATATAATAATCTCATTTGAAGAGTTACCTCCTATCCTGACATGGTATCAGAGGCATTTCTAATTCTATCTTTCCTCCCTTTGTAACTCCATAATGTTCTACCTATGTTTGCAGAACTGATACCTTCTTTGCATCCTATACACCTACGCTCGTCATTTCTCTGTCTTATCCCTGCAACACTCTGTGCATTATTGAATTCACTAGTCTAAATGCAGTAGGAGTGTTGAAGGGTCAATTTGTTGCATTAAGGCATTTATTTTCCTACTATGAAGACTGGTGCCAGTTGATGCGTGGAATGGTCATGTGATGTCGATAAGTGTTGCGATTGTGTGCTAGAAGTTTGGCGCAACTGGAAGTGTGGTGTTATGGCCAACACGATGACTGGAACTGCATTTGAGTCTAGTATTCCATGGAGCATGGTGTTGGACTGAGTATGCTCTGAGTTTGGTAAAATACCAAACAACCCTACATTATATCAATATTTGGAGACTTCTGGAAAACGTTTCATACTGTTGCTCCACTCCCATAGCTCTGGTTGTTAGCATCGAATACTGTTGGGGTATTTTTCAAACTGGCTGTAAATTCACTGCTATAGATCCGCAGACAAAAGTTCAAGGTATTGTGAATTTATATGGTGTGAAGGACATTCAGCTCCTTTGAAAATGGTGGTAGTATTAAAGTTCATTGAGATTTTTGAATTGTGATAATATAAAGAGAATTTTGGATGGTATTTTTTTTGGATATATATTTTATGGTTTATATGTCGAAACCATCATATAATATATTTATGAGTGGAGGAATATATGCTACATTAAAAGTATTAATATAGTGAATTGTTTCCCACCTAAACAGATGATATCCAGAAAGGTTGTGTTTTTTTGGAAATCAAAAGCATATACTTTTTTTTGGGAAAGAATTCACTAATATCTATTGTTTAAGTAGTTCTCTCTAGGAAAGAGAACTATCTAGAATGGTCAAGGAATATCAAACACACTCTCATTTTTAATGAGCTATGGAAAGGAGTGTGTGCTGGAGATGAAGACAAAGAACCAGAAAAACCTACCTCAGACAAGGAATTCATCATTTGGGAAAATAAGAACAACAAGGCTTATGCATTGATTGCAACATCATTAAATGAAGAGGTGAGTCGATATATTTTGCCATTTTTATTGCTTTCTAATCCTTACAAAAAATAAAGTAACTCTATGACTCACACTCTGCACTTCAGTTTGTTCAACTCATGATTAAATTGTTCAACCTTCAATTACAAAATGATGATCCTCTTTCTCTTGCATCAAAAGTAAAATCTATGATGCATGATATCAAAGTCACTAATGTTGAACTGGACATTCCTCTGATATCTTTTCTCAAGGCACTTTATCCCACTTACTCAAATTATCTTGATTCATTGCAAGCAAATTGAAACCACAAAGATATTATCTTTGACTCCCTTGTGAAAAATATTGTTTAAAGAGAGAAAGATTTTGGGAAGAAGACAACTCCTTGGTATTCTGAAGAGGTTGTATGTCTTGCACATAGAGAGAAGAATCTTGCTCAAGATTATTCTGGAGGAAGAGGTGCTCGAAGAGGAAGAGAAAGAATAAATTTCAGAGGCAGGGGGGGAGACACTCTCAAGGAGAAAAGTCATATTTACATTGCATACGTTACAAAATATATTGACCACATGATGCATCCACATGCAAGTTGCCTTGGGAAATAATTTAGTAGGAAAGAGACCAACCCAGAGGTAAACCTAATGATAAAGAGAAAGGTAAAGCACCTGAATCTGCTCACTGTGTTGTGGCACACTGTAATATTGGAGTAAATGAAGACTTATTTAATGATTCACTTGCTTCTTGGAAAAATGATTGGTTGCTTGATTCAAGAGAAATTTGCCACATGAATTTTAGAAGAGATTTTTTTGAAGAATTTACTGACAATGTTGATGGAGTAGTATCCTTTACAGACAAATCAAAACTCAAGATATCAGGGCTTGGCACAATCAGGCTTAAATTTCCTAGTCTTCCAAACTTTCTTCTGCATCATGTTTTATATCTCCCAAGGTTGAGGAGAAACTTGTTATCCTTGGTCCACATCCGCCTGTAAGGAAATTCCATTCACATGTTTTATGGCAAGGTTGAAGTAAGAAAAGAATGATACCACTCACTTGTCATGAAAGTGATAGAAGAAGAAAGGCTTCTCAAGTTGTAGGGTACCTCTGCTCATGCACAAAATTTCTCATACAATTCTCATTATGATGAAGGTACATTTCCATCAAATTTATTATGGCATGCTAGATTTGGACACTTAAGCTATGAGAACCTCCACATTTTGGAGAAAAATGGTGTGACTGGTTTGCCTACAATTCGTAGGAAACTTAAGTAATATGATGCTTGCATTCTAGGAAAGCATAACAAACAATCTTTTCATGATTCACATTCCAGAGCACATAGAAAACTTGAACTTGTTCATCTAGATTTATGTGGTCCAATACTTGTTCCTTCTGCAAATGGAAATAAATATATGATGACATTTATTGATGACTACTCCAGAACGTGTTGGGTTTATTTATTGAAGAACAAATGTGATGCTTTTCAAACATTCAAGAACATTCATACATGGATTGAAAATGATGCACAATCTCATATTGTCTCTATTAGCACATAGTGGAAAACAATACACTTCAAACGAATTTGAAAACTATCTTCGCCAACATGGGATCAAACATCAAACAACTATGAATTATAATCCCCGACAGAATGGAGTAGCTGAAAGCATGAATAGGACAATCTTAAATATGGTGTGCTCCATGATGTTTTTCAAAAATGTGAAATTGATGTTTTGCACTGATGCAGTTCTATGTGTTGTATATGTAAATAATAGCTGTCCATCTAATGCTCTTAGAAACAAGGCTGCTTATGAAATGTGGTATGGACATATTCCTTCGGTAAAGCATCTCAGGATCTTTGGTTCCACATGTTATGCCTTGATACCAAAGGTACATAGAAACAAAATTGGTGAAGAAGTCGTAAGTGTATCTTCTTGGGGCATCCAAGCATCTCCAAAGCATACCATCTCTATGATGAAGTCAATAAAAAATTTGGTGTATCTATAGATGTAACCTTTCTTGAATCGTCCAAAACTGACAATGTTGTTGAGCGTCAACTTGCTTGTTTGGATAGATTCGTGAATGAAAAATCATTTCAAGAATTTGATAATCAGATTCCACATCCTGAAAGGGGGATTCCTATACTAGATCAACTTGTGGAATCTTCTCCTGAAGCACTCTCTCCCCTTCATGAAACTCCAACAACAAATGATACTTTGATTGATGTGATTAACATAACTGGGAGACTCATTTTTTATTCAGTCCCAAATCAATCAATTGAGCAACCTGGACCATTATGGAAATGTCCCCCAAAGTGGCTAAAAAAGACACTTGAAAGTGTTCTTCCTAATGAGGTTGGAAAGAGAGGAACTATAAATTCAACCTAGAAAAATGGAGATGATGCAGATGACTCTCATTCACCCGTTGATATGGATGTTTCTTATGATTGCGAATTGAATTTGTCGATATATTTTGAACCAACTTCCTTCAAAGAAGCTACTTCTCATGATGAATGGAAAGAATCAATGCAAAGGACTATGATACCTTGATAAAGAATGTCACTTGGAAGCTAGTTGATCCTCCATTGGGAACGAAACAAATTAGCTGCAAGTGGGTCTACAGGAACATATGAATTTGATGGCTCACTTGACAAGCACAAAGCTGGGCATGTGGCAAAAGGTTTTGCACAGAAGTAAAGGGTCGATTATGAGGAGACTTTTTCCCCCACAAGAAAATGGGCTACCATCTGACACTGTTTTCCCTAGCAGCTCTGAATGGTTGGAAAGTCCACCAAATGGATGTAAAAACTTATTTCTTGAATGGAGATCTAAATGAGAATGTTTTTATGTCCTAGCTTGAAGAATTTACTATGAGAGGACATGAACATAAAGTATGCAAACTTCTGAAATCCTTGTATGGTCTCAAACAAGCATTGTGAGCCTGGTATGAAAAACTAACTGAGCATCCTCTAAAAATCAATTTCAAACATTATGATATTGATGATGCAACTTTATTTTTCAAGTGGGAGAATAGCAGAACCTATAACAACATTATTGAAGAAATATGCATTCTCATGGACTCCAGAAGTAATGAAGGACATCGAACATCTTAAAGAGGCAACGTGCCAAGTACTGGTTTTAGCTACACTGGTCTTCACAAAAACCTTTATTGTGCAATGTGATGCCTCACGAAATGGAATTGGTGTTGTTTTAGTGCAAGAAGAAAGACCCTTTTCTTTTGAAATTCATCCAATTAAAGGAAATTATTTACACTAAGCTATTTATGAGAAGGAAATGTTGGAAATACTACATGCACTTAAGAAATGGTGACCCTACCTAATGGCAAGACACTACAAGGCAAAGTAGATCATGATAGTCTTAAATACTATTTAGAATGAAGATTATCATCATAAGAGAAGCAAAAATGGGTCACAAAGATGTTGGGTTATGACTTTGAAATCATCTACAAAAAGGAGAAGAAAAATGTTGTGGCAGATGCACTCTCAAGAAAGGATAAGAATGTGGAAGCATTTATTTGTGCCATTTCTATTATCCAACTAGATTAGATAAATGAAGCAAGGGATGAGTGGAAGAAGGACAAAGAAGTGTGGGCACTCATTCAAAATTTACAACAAGATCCATGCACATCTGATACATTTAGCTGGAAAAATGTTTCGTTATGGTACAAAGATCGGTTATACCTATCTGAGAACTCCCAACCCAAACAAAACATTCTTAGGGAATTGCACACCTCTCTCGTAGGAGGGCACTCCGGATTTCTAAAAAATTACCACAGGGTTAAGAAGGAATTTTTTTGGGATGGCCTTAAATTGGATATTGAAAAGTTTGTGGCAGAATGTTTGGTCTTCCAACAAAATAAAGTTGAGGCAAATAAGATCCCATGTATATTACAACCTTTATCCATTTGAAGACAACGTGTGGAGGAGGTTTCGATGGATTTTATCACAGGTTTACCCAAGTCTGAAGGAAAGAGTTTTATCATGGTGGTAGTTGACAGACTTACCAAGTTTGAACACTTTTGTGCATTATCTCATCCATTTAAAGCGAGTACAATTTCTACTGCATTTATGGAAACAATTAAAAGCTACATGGAAACCCAAAGATTATTGTAAGTGACAGAGATCCCATTTTCACTAGACATTTTTGGACATAATTATTTTCTTGTCTTGGTACTCAATTAGGTCATAGCTCATCTTATCATCCTCAATATGATGGGAGAAGTGAGATAGTAAACAAACGTTTGGAAGGATATCTTTGTTTCTTAGTATCTAATAAATAGACACAATGGGACAAATGGTTGCCTCTAGCTGGATGATGGTATAACACTTCCTTCCATACTGCAACAAAAATGACCACATTTATGGCAATATATGGATATCATCCACCATCCATCACATAATATTTAAAAGAAAATTATAAGGTTCAAGTAGTGGAAGATCACATCAAGCATCGACAACAAGTTCTCCAACTCTTAAAGGATAACCTCACCTTGGCATATAATACAATGAAACTATAAGCAAATCAACATAACAAAGAAGTTTTGATGTAGGTGATTGGATATATCTATGACTACAACCATATAAAAAAATGTCTCTCAAACAACCTAAGAAGGATAATAAATTATCACCAAAGTATTATGGTCCGTACAAGGTGTTGCAAAAGATAGGTACTATGGCATACAAGTTGGAGCTTATTGTAGCTTGTTGTTGAAATTTGGTACCGGAGGACAGGTGGTTCCCTTAGGCTTTGATCTTTGGCCTAGGGAGAAGTGTCCAAAAGATTTTAATTTTTCTCCTAAAGTGACTTTATAATTTTTTATAAAGTTAAAATCTAATTTAAAAGTGACTTTAAGTGATAAAGTTACTAAAGTCTAATTTTAAAGTGACTTTAAAAAAGTTAATGTAAAATTAGAAAGGAAAAGTGACTTTGGAAATAAATGACTAAGTGGGTCTTTATTAAAGTGGGGTGAATTAAAAAATAGAAAGTGAGATTTAAATGTGCATTTAATCTCAGCCATTGATCTAAATCTATTTCAACCATTGGATTTAGAGATCACTCAAAAGTCACTTGGATCACCCAAAAGTCACTTGGAGTTATATTAAAGGAGGAAAAGGAGGAAAAGATCATTCATTCTTTCATGAGCAGATTGGGAGAAGGAGAGCAAGAGAGCAAGGGAGATTTCTGGACAAGAAGGAAAAAGAGGCAGCAGTTTGGCACACATACCAGGCAGCTCTTCAGCAAAATCAGAACAGCAGAAAGACAAGCAGAACAGCAGCAAGAACAAGCAGAAAAAAGCTGATTTTTTGCTGAAAACTGAGAAGCTTCCAGGTGGTCTGTTGGGCTGAAAACGGATAAGTTTGCTTGCTGAAAAAAATTATTTTGCTGTAATTTTTGCTGAAATTTTCTTGCTGTAAAAAGGTTTTTTCAGAAATAAAGAAGAGCTCTCAAACTGGTTTTCCCCAAGAGTTGTAGGGGGTTTTTCCAGGGTCACGTTGACCAAAAATATCAGTGTTTTAATGTGTTTTAATGGCGGTTTATTACTGCTGATTTTTATTTTTCTGCAATTTCCAGCATTCTGTAAAATTTCCAGAATTTGTGGTTTCAGCAAATTTATTTTTTTCAGCTTGTTGAATGTATGGTTATGGGAAAGGGCATTTAACTACATGGGAGAAATAAGGAGAAACTGAAAACCGGGGTGGGAAAACAGAAATTTTTACATGGTATCAGAGCATGAGTGTTGAAGGGCAGTTTGGGACAGCAAAAGGAAAAATTACAGCTGCTGATTTTTTCACTCAGAAATTCCAGCAAACTGATTTTTCATAAACAACAGGTTTTATCTTTACTACAACAGTGCTATTTTTCAGTTTTAGGACAGCAGGATATCATTGGGATTGAGGGTGGAGGATAGGTTGGATGGGCATACAAATTACAACGTTTGGATGGAGAGAATGCAGAGTATCTTTGAGGAGGCAGAAGTCTGGGATATCATGGTGCATACCACACAGACCCCTGTTGTTGTGCCTACTGATGCTACTCAGTTGGCTGCTTATAATAAAAAGAACAACAAGGGTAAGAGGCTGATTCTAGACGGAATCAAAGACCATTGCATTCCTCATGTGAGAGGAAAGAGCAATGCCCATGAGATGTGGACAGCATTGTCCAATCTCTACCAGAGTACCAATGAGAACCGGAAAATGGTTCTGAAGGAGAAACTGAAAAACATTAAGATGGGCAATGATAGTGCAGCTGGATATCTCACTAAGATTACTAATGTGAGAGATGAGTTGGCAGCGATTGGAGAGGCCATTCCACCCACTGAGTTGGTGCGGATTTCGGTAAATGGCCTCCCCTGTTCATGGATGAACTTTGCTGATGGGGTTTGTGCACGTGAGACCCTTCCCACATGGGAGAGGTTTTGGGATGATTGCATTCAGACAGAGATCAGGAAATGTCAGCGTGGGGCAACCAAGCTAGTTGAGCAGGATGAGGATGTAGCACTGTTGGCAGGAGGCAAGAAAGACAAAGGGAAGAAGCAGGCTTCCACAAGCAATGGTGGGGGCAAAGGCAAGGGTAAAGGTAAACATGGTAACACACAGAAGGATTATTCCAAGGTGAAGTGTTGGAATTGTCAAAAGATGGGACACTATGCAGTTGTGTGTCCGGAGAAGAAGAAGAAGAAGAAGGGGAAGAACCAAAGCGTGGCAGCTTCAGCAGAGGTTGAGGACTTAACAGATCGTTTTGACCGGGAGTTTGGGTTCACTGCGTGTGAGTTCTCTAGTGCAGGATCACCTGCCACACAGGTTCAGAGGGAGCATGCTTTTCCCTCGATTAACGGAGCATCTTCAGGTATCTGGTATGTGGACAGTGGGGCTTCACGTCACATGACAGGAGTCTGTGAGTACTTCTCAGAGCTTTCAGAGAGTGGCACTGATATGGAGGTAGTACTCAGTGATGACAGAGTTGTTAGAGCAGTCGGTGTGGGGACACTGACATTTCAGAGGGAGTCCAAACCTCCCTTGAAGGTGTCAGATGTTCTTTATGTGCCAGGGATGAGGAAGAACCTCATATTCGTCTCAGCTTTGGAGGACAGAGGATATGAGGTACTGTTCAGGGTAGGATAGGTGTTGATGTATCCTAGGGGAACTCCAGCTGATTCAGCTAGAGTGATAGGTGTACGCCATGCAAAGGTGTACAAGTTTGCATTCCAGCCCCTTTTGGCATTGAGCAGTAGTACCGACAGCAGAATTAGTAGTTTTGAGCTGTGTGAGATTTGGCACTGCAGGATGGGGCATATGTATCATGGAGCCTTGAGGACCTTGCAGGAGATCACTACAGGTGTGCCAGATTTCAGTACTGATCACCTTGATACTTGCAGAGGATGTGCGATGGGCAAGTTTGCCAAATCTCCTTTTCCCAGCAGTGACAGCAGAGCGACTGAGATACTTGATTTGAGTCATTCCGATGTGAGCGGTCGGATGTCTCATGTTTCCTTGAGTGGATATGAGTACTATGTTTTATTCATTGATGATCACTCCAGGAGGACCTGGATTTATTTCTTGAAGACCAAGAATGAGGTATTCAAGCGGTTTCAGGAGTTTAGAGCTCTTGTGGAGACACAGACAGGTCCGAAGATCAAGTCCCTGAGGTCGGACAATGGGGGAGAGTACACCCTTGGAGAGTTTGTTGACTATTGTGCGGAGGCAGGCATTAGGAGGGAGTTCACTGTTCCTTACAACCCCCAGCAGAACGGGGTTGCGGAGAAGAAGAACAGATCCATCATAGGGGCTGCCAAAGCCATGTTACATGATCAGGGGTTGCCATTGTTTTTGTGGGCAGAGGCCTGCAACACAGCTGTTTACTTGCAGAACAGGAGTCTGCATCGTGCCTTGGGCACATGACTCCGGAGGAGGCTTTCTCTGGGAAGAAACCTGATATTGGTCATCTTCATATCTTTGGATGCATTACATACTCCTATATACCCAAGGAGAAGAGGACCAAACTAGAGCCCACCGCAGAGAAGGGTATCTTTGTGGGTTACAGTGAGACCTCAAAGGCCTTTCGGATTTACATTCCTGCACAGAGGAGAGTTGTTGTCAGACGGGATGTGAAGTTCGAGGAGGACGGGGCCTTTAGGAGATCACGAGAGTTGGAGTATCTGGATCAGCCAGACCCTTAGCAACAGTTGAGTCAGTCGCAGGGATCCAGTGTGCAGGGATCAGGAGGATCATGAGGTACATCTATGAGGATGTCAGGTCCATCAGTGAGCAGTGGCTTACTGAGCCAGAGGGGTGGTGCTCCGAGCAGGTCACAGAGCAGTTCACTAGGGAGTCCACTGATGGACAGTTCACACGGTACCTCAACTTCTACAGGTTCAGGTGCAGGCAGGAGGACAGGAGACAGACAGTCAAGAGTTCAGGCTACTGATGGTTATGAGGAGGAGGAGTTTCATTCTCGTATGGGAGAAGCATGGTCAGGGAAGAGGAAGCCCAAGTGGCTTCAAGACACCTTGAGAGATGCCACATCTGTTACTGAGCCGAAGAGGCCGGTCAGAGAGAGTAGACCACCTGAAAGATTTTGTAGCTATATGGCGATGGTTACCAGCATCCTTGACTCTGAGCCTTCTAGCTATGAGGAGGCAGCTAGCCAGCAGGTCTGGAGAGAGGCCATGCAGGAGGAGTATTCTTCTATCATGAAGAATGATGTTTGGGAGGTGGTGCCGAGGCCTGAGGGCAAGTCCGTGGTTACTTCCAGATGGCTTTACAAGGTAAAGCATGCTGCAGATGGCAGCATTGAGAAATTCAAAGCGAGATTTGTGGCTAGAGGGTTCTCCCAGGTTGAGGGAGTTGATTATTAGGAGACCTTCGCTCCCGTGGCTCGATATACTTCGATTCGCTCCATTATATCGATAGCAGCAGAGATGGGTTGGAAGATCCACCAGATGGATGTGAAGACCGCATTTCTCAATGGCTTCATACAGGAGGAGGGGTACATTGAGCAGCCACAGGGCTTTGAGGTGCATGGGAAGGAGTCCCATGTGTGCAGACTGAAGAAGGCCCTTTATGGCCTGAAGCAAGCTCCCAGAGCTTGGTACTCCAGGATAGATACTTATTTGCAGGGGATGGGTTTCACAAAGAGTGAGGCAGATCCGAAACTTTACTTTATTGTGATAGGTGAGGAGCCTCTCATTCTGGTGCTGTATGTGGATGACTTGGTCATTACAGGTGCAGAGAGACTCATAGAGCACTGCAAGAGAGATCTTGCGACCGAGTTTGAGATGAAGGACATTGGCTTAATGCATTACTTTTTGGGTTTGGAGGTGTGGCAGGAGGAGGGACATTTCTTCCTGGGGCAGGGGAAGTATATTGTGGACATCCTTAGCAGATTCCACATGAAGGATTGTAGACCCATGTCGACACCGATGATCACCAACTGGAAGAAGCTTCATGGTTCGGATTCCGAGTTGGTGGATCCCACATTGTACAGGCAGCTGATTGGTTCCTTGATGTATTTGGTCAACACTAGACCAGATATATGTTTTGTAGTCAACACAATTAGTCAGTTTATGTGTGAGCCTAGGAAGTTTCACTAGGTGGCTGTAAAACACATTTTGCGGTACTTGCAGGGGACAGTGGATTATGGTCTGGACTACAGGCAGGGAGATGGAGTGAGATTGGTAGGATACACTGATTCTGATTGGGCAGGTTGTGCTTCTGATAGGAAGAGCACTTCAGGGCGCTGTTTTGGGTTGGGTTCAGTAGTAGTGTCATGGTTCAGCCGGAAGCAGCAGTCAGTAGCACTGAGTTCAGCAGAAGCAGAATATATGGCAGCCAGTCTAGCTAGTTGTGAGGCCATCTGGCTTCGCAAGATGTTGTTTGGCTTATTTGGTCAGCCGTTGAGACCTTCAGTGATTTACTGTGATAATCAGAGTTGCATTAAACTCACGGAGAATCCAGTATTTCATGACAGGTCAAAGCATATCGGGATCAGATATCATTTCATCAGAGACTATGTTCAGAAGGGAGCTGTGAAGCTTGAGTATATTTCCACTGATGAGCAGGTAGCAGACATTCTTACCAAAGCCTTACCACGGGGCAAGCATGTTACTTCAGAGACAAGATGGGTGTGGTGAGGAACACCTTCCTCGGTAAGAGGGAGTGTTGAAATTTGGTACCGGAGGACAGGTGGTTCCCTTAGGCTTTGATCTTTGGCCTAGGGAAAAGTGTCCAAAAGATTTTAATTTTTCTCCTAAAGTGACTTTATAATTTTTTATAAAGTTAAAATCTAATTTAAAAGTGACTTTAAGTGATAAAGTTACTAAAGTCTAATTTTAAAGTGACTTTAATAAAGTCAATGAAAAATTAGAAAGGAAAAGTGACTTTGGAAATAAATGACTAAGTGGGTCTTTATTAAAGTGGATGAATTAAAAATAGAAAGTGAGATTTAAATGTGCATTTAATCTCAGTCATTGATCTAAATCTATTTCAGCCATTCGATTCAGAGATCACCCAAAAGTCACTTGGATCACCCAAAAGTCACTTGGAGTTATATTAAAGGAAGGAAAGATCATTCATTCTTTCATGAGAAGATTGGGAGAAGGAAAGCAAGAGAGCAAGGGAGATTTCTGGACAAGAAGGAGAAAGAGGCAGCAGTTTGGCACACATACCAGGCAGCTCTTCAGCAAAATCAGAACAGCAGAAAGACAAGCAGAACAGCAGCAAGAACAAGCAGAAAAAGCTGTTTTTTTGCTGAAAACTGAGAAGTTTCCAGGTGGTCCGTTGGGCTGAAAACGGATAAGTTTGCTTGCTGAAAAAATTATTTTGCTGTAATTTTTTGCTGAAATTTTCTTGCTGTAGAAAGACATTTTTCAGAAATAAAGAAGAGCTCTCAAACTGGTTTTTCCCAAGAGTTGTAGGGGATTTTTCCAAGGTCACGTTGACCAAAAATATCAGTGTTTTATTGTGTTTTAATGGCTGTTTATTACTGCTGATTTTTATTTCTGCAATTTCCAGCATTCTGTAAATTTTCCAGAATTTGTGTTTTCAGCAAAACTTATTTTTTCCATCTTGTTGAATGTATGGTTATGGGAAAGGGCATTTAACTACATGGGAGAAATAAGGAGAAACTGAAAACCGGGGTGGGAAAACAGAAATTTTTACACAAAGCGCTTGGAAGAGAAAAGCTTGAACGATTCAACACGATGCTTGGACTCACCAACATCCCTTCATATTAAGGGGGGGAATGTTGACACCTAATCATCAGGATTGGGTGAATAAATGTAACTGATGTAAATAAATAATAAGAAATATGAATAGTCATTGGGAGATGAAGTGAACAGTCTCTCCCTCATGTATATAATAAATATCAACCTGAAGGAATAAATGTGAATTGATTTGGAGGAGTTACTCCCTGGCCTGACAAGAACAAAAGGAAATCTCTCAAAAGGCGAGGAGTAAAATTAACTGCGCTATAGAGAGAAAGCCATAGCACAGGAGGAAAAGAGTAAATAGCTCTTTGTTGCTACCAGAACACGGGGACTATTGCAATCATTTAGTTTTGGGTGGAGGTGAGCCTCTAGGTTCCCTGTTTTAGCCTATGATGGTAGAGTCACAATTTCTTATTGAAGTAGTTGGTAGGTGGAGGTGGATAATCCTCTAGAGTCATTGTTTTAGGTGGAATAACTGCTTTAATCCCTTAAGCAATCATCCTTAATCTCTAGAATCTAGCTCGGGGTGAATATTGCAAGAAAGGCTTGGATGCATTGTGTTTAAGGTTAGGTGAAGAGTTAGAGTCCCAATATTAGTTGTTGGATTCCTTCATTTTCAGATAAGTATTCTTAAAACCTATAAGCACACAGAACTCTTGATTTAGGTTATTATATTATGAGTGCATCTTATCCTTATGTACCTAGATTTCCAAATGGATGCTTGTTGTGTATTACCATTGTTATTGAATGCTATGTATGATTTTAGTTAACATCTCAAGGCATGGTTTAATGCCAAGAATGGGATTTCCTATACCAATATGGATTCAAAGACTTATGTTTATTCATTTATAGAGTGGATTGACTTTGGTGTCTTCTTCTGGACCCTAGATGTTGGCTTGGAACCTTGAATGGGCTAGATAGGTGGATCTTTGTATTAATATGAGTCTGAACTCATTTAAATCCATTGAATGTTTAATACTTTGTACATATGTTGGTTAGTAGTAGCCTTGATAATATTGAGAAGTATAGTTCATGTATGACAAAGAGTTACTAAATTCATGCATGCTTTTGGAATGAGTTAATTCCCTTTGTTAGTCTAAGCATAAATTCTAGTTAAGAATCATGTGTGTTATTGAATATGGAAATTGGTTATTGCTTGAGTTTGGAGCAATGTCTGATTTGCTCAAGTGTTAGGGTGCAGAAGAATCCTTGTAATAACTATTGTTCTATTATCAGAATGGTCATTAGGCCTTGGTTCATAAAACAAGTTACGGAGGAATAATGCTCCTATTTTCATATATAGTATATATGTGTGTGAGATCAGATTGGGATGAGGCCTAACTAAGCTCAGGAGAGACAACCATTCATTTATACACACACACACACACACAAAATTTTATGTCAGCATGTCGAGCCGAGTTGTTACTACGCTTAGGGGAGATTGTGGTTGCGTGCAAGTAGTGCACATGAGAATGGGATCGAGGAGTTTACAGATATAAATATGTGTTTATGCCAGGGGTCTTGAGTAGAGGTCAATTTGGTAGTTCTATATTACTTATTAAGGCGCGTGGAAGGCTGGAGGCCTTAAGTTCCATGGTGTTAAACTTAAGCCTAATGCACCCATATGAATAGGTGTTATGACTGAGTGCTAAACGGGAGGTGATACGGGTCATCGATGGAAAAGCGTCCATGGCCATTGGATGACCCCGAAGGTTCTTCCCTAGAGGTTCCTCCCTAGGGTTTTCAAATGGAGTAAAGGGGAAATAACCAGGATCAAATCCCTGGGATGATGTGGCATGGTAGTCTACCATTTGGGCAGGTACATTAACTAGGTAGAAATCTTAATTTCCATATTACATATAAGTGAAGAATGACATGGGTTCAAATAATTATGTGGGATTAGACCACATGGAGGGAATGATAAAGGATGATGTCACCCTGGAACCCCAAACCCCAGAGATTTCAAGTAGAGGACATAGTAGAATGGTTAATACTTTTGTCCCGAGGTGAGCTCGTGCAAGGGGCCATTCGGATGGGAAAAATGCCATGTGGAAGGTCAAAGTGAGGTGGCACTATTTGATAGGCCAATCTTTGAATGACCATATCGTTTGATTTGGGAGTCGAATCAGGGAAAATTTTATATTGTTGAAAATTTCTCAATGAAAGGAACACAATGATACTATCTATTATATGTTTTGAAGAAGTTGTGAGAGGTCGAAAAATTTAGACCCCATTTCCATAATTGGACCAAGGAAGTCGGGTCATTAGAGTAATTGAATCCTTCTACCCTTAGTAGGGGCTAGGGATAGTAGGGTCTATGTTACAAGATTGTAAGTCAGAAGGGGAGGGGCAGATGATGTGATGAGCCACAAAATTATTATCATTTAACAACTTTTATGTATCTTTAATCTCTCTTCATTCACCTATGACCTTATATTAGCCATTTTAATACTTATCTCTGAGATTTATGTTCAAGATGTCTTCCATTTGCATTTCTTAGTATTCCATTGAATTATGACTAACACTAGGAATACTTAGTATATTATTTATTTAATTTTGAAGTATTGAATCACACGTTGGCAAGTTGTTACAAGGTTCTTCTTTAAAGGTTTACATGCTATGTATTATTCAATCATGGTTCTTGCACATCCCATGCCATGGATTTAAATTCATTTTGATTGTTGCTATAGTTGCGGGTTTCTCATGTTCAAAATACTTAGATCTATAGAAATCTGCTACGAAAACTTGTAGTAGCTTGTTTTCTAAGAAAATTTATCGCAACTTGTTTGCTAGAAAATTGTTTCTATAATAGTGTATCACATAATTTTGATTTCTTGAATAGATGAGTTTTATAAATATTTTTGGGGAGTGTGAAAGGAAGAAATTATTATTATTAGAGGGCATGTTTTCAAATTGGGCACCAATAATTAATTACAGGCTCCTCCAGTTATATTCGACCATTTCAACAAAAAAAATCACAAAAATGAGTACTTATTTTATTAAATTTGTACCAAGTCATAGAAAATACCCAAGAGAATTACATTGCATGTTCCTCAAAAATTTATGGATTGACCAATTATCACTACAAGCCCAAAATCATAACACGTAAAAAATGCCATGACCTAACAAAAGTAGTAGTTGTCAGATATAGTATATTCGACAAAATTGAAACAAAAACCAAAAACATTTGCAGCATGTCATTTAAAAACATGATTAGTCATCATGTGAGGCCAAACGATTAAGATCAATGTCCCTAATTTTTTCTACTTCTAAACTGACTGGTTGAAACCTTTCAATTGTAGATCAGAGAGAATGCCCCTTAGGGAATCAACTTCATCCTCAAGATGCGAAATTCTTTGTTATATGGCCACGATGAATTCCCCCGAATTTCCATCATAAAACCATTGTTATAGCATCTTGACCTTCATATCATATAATTTTACATAAATCACTGTGTGAGCTTCTATGTAGTGTTCAAAAATGGTTGAGGATTCAGAGTCCTTAGAGCTAATTTCCATATTGATGACATGCTGGGAACAAAACCACTAAAGGGACCCATGGCAAGGAGAGATTGAATATAACCCATGAAGACCAAAAGAGAGGCTAAACCTTCACAAGATCAGAGAAGACACTAAAATTTCTCCTAGAGGTGGCAGGCATTCAAAATTAACCCATGAAACTAAGAGAGGAAAAAAACTGAGCGGAGCTTCAGAATTCCCACACATAAATCCTTCCCAGAAGGAGAGGCAGAGTAGCGTTTACATGCTTTTATGTAGCAAGATGGAGAGTCCCTTAAAGGCAGAGTGCAAAAGAGATTATGAGACCAAAGGGGAATTACAAAGCCAACTTCAGAGGGTCGTGAGCCAATTCTTAAGAATTCAACCAAATTATCAATGCATAAAAGGCCAAATTTAGGGAAGTCTACTAAGTTTTTGATACACTTAAGAGAACCATATAGATGCAGAAAAACAATATGAAAAGGAGTTTCTTGGAAATTGGAAACATCAACCATAAAATTTGAAAGAAACCTTTTGGGATTCAACGCTCTAGAACCAGAAATCCCAAACCAGCTACAACTCTGACTGAGAATATGCGTGACTGTTAGATGATACCTACAACAACAAAGAGTTTTCAGAATCCCACCATAGTGGTACCAGAACACAAGGCTCTGTAATTCCCACAACTTACCAGGAATGAGCTCCTCGACAAATACCTTCATAAATTTAATCTTCATGCTCACACTACACTGCACCTGTGAAATTAATTTCATATGATAGCATTCAGAATCCGAAGGGCATATAATCATCTTTCATCTTCTTGAGTGGATGTTTACCTTAGTGATCATCAGAGTGGAGAGTCTAATATGTTGTAGGACAAGTAATTGCAACACACTTGCATAACCAGCTTATGAATTTTCCATTAAATCCTGAAGCCTGATTTCCCAGCTCCGTGCGAGGGAGTGAATATTTGTATCTAATGCATGATGTGAATGATCTGGAGTTGCCACGAAAGCCCTACGAGAGGCCGCTAAAGGAAGCATGAAAAATGATGCCTACTCATATCCAAGTCGGAAGATGACAATAGATGATAATATTGAGAAATGGGATTGAGGGTGAATCATATTCAAGTTAATAAACATCATGGAAATCAAAAGGTATGAGAATTTAGATAAAGGGGAAGGGGAGCACAACATTTCAAGAGGGGGGATATTACTAAGGACAAAAACATATAGAATTGTAACAACCCCAGTTTAAAAGTTCATGTAATAAAAGTTAATAAAGGAAAAATAAGACCACAGTCAAGGGATACTTATTCCAAGCTGGATGTTGGGAAAAATATGTTAGTGGGCATCACTTGACATGTTAATGGCTAAGGGAAAATTGATAAAGGCAATGGAAATGACCTTGAAAAGGAAAAAGGTATTTTTGGCATTTTATTTATGAACATAAAGGAAATTAAGAGAAAAGGAAGGTGAAGGGTCAGAAGTTGCACGTGAGGAGGAAAATGAAGGAAAATAAGGGAAAATTGAAGAAAATAGAGGCCTCATTAATAAAAAGGCTTCTGAGGACTAGTTCATAGCCTTTTGTCAGTTCAATTTTGGAATTAGTGTTAGAGAGGAGAAGAGAACTAAGAGGAAAAGGAAAGCAAGCAAGCAAAGGAAGGACAAGGAAAACAAAGGAAATCAAGGTTCAAGCAAGGAAAAGTTGGATTAAGCAACTTTAGTATAATATTTGCAGGTGACAAGTTGCATGTATGATTTCCTAGCTGGTTTTGACATGCATGGTATGTGCATGTTGGTATTTGGTTCTTTCATTGTCAGTAGCATGGATTATGTCGAGTTTCGACGGTGGATTTTAGCATTTCCTTGCCATTTCCGGATAGCCATGATGTGATGGGAATTTTATCAGTTCAAGCTTTAGTTTGCTGGAAGATTTTCGATTCGGGTGAGGTGCTCTTAAGAAAATTCCCAAAGGCCTAGGATGTAGAAATTCTCGTTGTAGATCACCTGATAATGCGAAATAATAAAGCAAAATACTTTATCTACTTCTACAAACAAACTTGTGAAAGTTAAATTGATTTTGAGCAAGATCAAATAGAACACATATAACAGAGAATAAGAAATCAATCACACATGAACACAGAAGAATACTCTGGGGAAAGCCTCAACTAAAAACCCCGTTATCTGTATTATCATACAAGTGGAAATATATCAGGATTACACAAAGCTTTAGCTCACAAGCTATCCAGCTCTCAGCACAATCCCTCACTGCTACTCATAGTCAGAATAGACAACACATATGCCTTCCTTCAATCCTCCAAGCCTCCTATTTCCTTGTGTAGTTTCTCCTGGGTCCTTTGGCTGCCACTTGTGTGAATTCTCCTCTCACACACAACACTTCCCTCAGACTAAAATGTGCAATCCTCAAGGAATGAATTCCTTCTGCATGCAAGAGATATCCTCATAGGAATATTCCTGCAACTGATAGTACACTGTTTCTTCCTCTGATCTCAACTGGGTCTCTGACTGAACTGAGATGCATGAGTTATTTATGAGAGAATATTCAGTTATCTGAAGTACACTAGTTACATGCATGCATGCATTAACTAACTAAACTCACAATGAGTTACACAAACTATTGGAACTAATCTAACTGGACTTAACTCAGTTAATTGAGCTAACTAATTACAACTCAAAGTACAACTCATCTTGATCTCCTTAATTAAGGGATAAACTTCCTTAATCAAAGGGATAACTGTTGCATGTCTTCACATAGACTTCATGTTTGATTTTCTCCAGCTAATTAACTCAAGATGAATTAATTAATTATTTTTCAAACAACTGCTAAGATCAAATTCGAATTTTAATTCTTAATTTTAGTTCAGGGACTAACTAAAATTGGAATGTATCCCGAAATGCTATTTTTAACATTTCTATATTTAGGATTTCTTGTTGCTATCTTAAACACTCCCTCTCAACAAGAAAGGGATTATCTGTCACCCTGATCATGTCTCTATGGAACTCGAATTTTCATTTTGACAATGCCTTAGTCAAAATATCTGCATCCTGCTCCTCGGTCGAAACATACTGCAACAACATGATCCTCTTCACCACACAGTATCGAAGATGATGATACCGGATATTAATGTGCTTGGACCTGTCATGAAATATTGGATTCTTAGAGAGTTTGATACAACTCTGATTATTGCAATAGATCATAGTTGGATCCATCCTCTGATCAAACATTCCAACTAGAATTTTCCGCATCCAAATGGCCTCACATGCTGCATGACTAGTAGCTATGTATTCAGCCTCTGCTGAGCTAAGTGCAACTGACCTCTGTTTCCTGTTGTACCAAGAAACTGTAGCTGAACCAAGGTTGAAAATTCCACCTGAAGTTCTCTTCCGATCTAATGAACTCCCTGCCCAATCTGCATCTGTGAAGCCCTGAAGCTTCACTCCCTCTATCTGTCTGTACCATAATCCATACTGAGATGTGCCTCTAAGGTATCTCAGCACATGCTTTGCTGCGTTCCAAAACAAATTGGTAGGCTGAACCATAGCTGGACTCAGCTGGTTCATCGCAAAGCACAAATCTGGTTGTGTGTTCACTAAATACATCAATGAACCCACAAGCTGCTGATAAATAGTAGCAACTACTACCTCACCTAAAGTAGCATCCTCCTTCTTCTAATTACGTGCTAGAGGAGTCTGCATGGGCTTGCACTTCTCCATGTGGAATCTCCCGAGTATCTTATTGGCATACTTGCCTTGAGAAAAAAACACTTCCCCATCCTTCTGCCACACTTCCATGCTTAGAAAGTAGTGCATGAGATCCATGTCTTTCACTTCGAACTCTCTTGCAAGGTCCTCCTTGCAAGACTTGATCAACTGATCATCACATGTCAATATCAGATCATCAACATAAAGAAAAATGATCAATGGCTTACCTTCTACCATGATGTGTTATATGTTCGCATCCACTTCACTCTTTGTGAAGCCCAACCTGGTGAAATAGTTGTCGATCCTAGTGTACTAAGCACGAGGTGCTTGCTTCAACCCGTACAAAGCACTCTTGAGTTGGCACGCATGTGACTCATGATCGAAGGTCTCAAATCCTTCCAGCTGCTCTATGTACACCTCTTCCTCAATCTTGTCATTGAGGATTGGAGTCTTCACATCCATTTGATGGATCTTCCAACCCATCTGTGTTGATAGTGCCAACATCGATCTAATAGATGAGTACCTTGCTATAGGAGCAAAAGTCTCATCATCGTCGATCCCCTTGACATGTGAGAAACCACGGGCAACAAACGTTGCCTTATGTTTCTCCACACTACCATCAGCTGCTTGCTTTACCTTGTAAAGCCATCGGGAAATCACTACTGACTTGTTCTCTGGTCTTGGAACAACATCCCAAACACTGTTTTGTACTATGAAGTCATACTCCTCCACCATAGCATCAACCCAGACTGGATGCTGCCCTGCTTCCTCAAAGGAAGATGGTTCGGTCTCTATACATTCCCCACCCAGGGCCATGTAACCAGTGTACTTCTCAGGTGAGCTCCTCTGTTTGCGCTAAGAAGATGCCTGCCCCACATTCTCTCTCACATCCATCAACAATCTGTCATCTTCCCTTAAGCGTTTCCGTCCATCTCTGGAAGAATCCGCATGAGTGGATGTCTCCACTCCTAGATCCTCCGCATGTAGATGCTCCACATCAGTTTGAGGCTCCTCCTCCTTAGGAACCAAAAGTTCCTCCTCTGCATGCAACTTGAGCTCCCTCTCAAGGGAAAATCGCATGGCCTTCTGCTCGTCGAACTTTACATCTCCACGTACCACTGTCCTCTGACTGGTAGGCAATAAAGCTCAATAGTTGTGGGGTGTATCAGTGTACCCCACAAGTATCCCCAACTCAACTGTTGGCTCTAGCTTCTTCCGGGCACTTTTGGTCACATGGCAAAATAAGGATGAGCCAAAGATCCTGAAGTGACTCGCATTTGGTCTCTCCCCAGAGAAAGCCTCATCTAGTGTCTTCATTCCCAGTATTTGATGTGGGCTTCTATTATGTAAGTATACTGTTGTATTGCATGCCTCATCCCACAAATGAAATGGTAGGCCTTGGTCATGCAGCATTGCCGAGCTGCTCCCACAATCGTTCTATTCTTCCTTTCGGCCACCCCATTCTGTTGTGGGTTATGGGGTGCCGTCAATTCCCGTTTAATTCCTTCTGCTGCACAGAAGTCCTTAAACTGTTGAGAGACATACTCTTCACCATTGTCAATTCGTAAGGCCCTTATCTTCTTTCCTGATTCTTTCTCAGCCAAGGCTTTGAACTCACAAAACCTTGAGAAGGTTTGATCCTTCTTTTGCATGAAGTAGATCCAACATCTACGAGAAAAATCATCAATGAAATAACATAGTACCTTTGTTTAGTAGTGGAGATTGTCGAGAATGGTCCACTCACATCTGTATGAACTCGCTCCAGGATTTCTCCAGCTCGACTGTCTCGATCCTGAAAGGAATATTTTGAATATTTACCCAAGGTACAACATTTGCATGTATCCACTTGCTCAAGTTTACCCTTGGGAAGTCTGGTAGAAATCTGTTGCATGATCTTCAAGACCCCATGGTGCAAGTGACCCAATATTCTATGCCATAGCTCGCCAATATATTGGATTTGCACCAAATTTGCTTTGGAACTCAATACAACACAATCATCTACCTCCAGCTTGTAGATATATTTTACTCGAATCCCAATCCTCTTGGTTTTTCCAGTGCCGATGTGTCTCAGGAATGCCTTTCCTTTACTCAAGAATACATCATAGCCTTTGTCTTCCAACATAGCGATGGATACCAGGGTCTTCTTCAGTCGAGGGACATACTTTACATCAGTCAGGGTGAGAGGAGCTCCATGCTCCCTCTGAAATACAACCGTGCCTTCACTTGAAACACGGTACTTTCCATCATCGCCCATCTCTATGCGCATCTGGAGGTCCTTCTCCTCCAAGGTACTGAATAAACTCTTGTCGCCAGTCATGTGGAATGAGGCTCCACTGTCCAGGTACCAAACACAACCCACCATCGATGAAACCATGCATGCGATGAGGGTGAAATCCAATTCGAATTGTGAGGCCAATGCCTCACCATCTGATCCTTTTGAGGATCCCTTCTTGGATTTCTTCTGTGGACAATTTGTAGCATAATGGCCCACCTCATGATAATTAAAGCATCACACTTTAGATTTGTCAATCTTCTTCCCACCACGGGAAGAACTCGATTTGGAATGGGAAGCCTTCCCTTTCCATTTGCTCGCCTTACTCGCTAAGGCTAGATTTTCTTCATCATCATGCTTTGATGAAGAACCATCTCTGGTGCTTCTCTTGATCTCCTCCTGCATCAGATCCGACCATAGTCACTCCCAATCTGACAGTTTCTCTCTTCCATTTACTGAGTCTTGGTAGCTATTCCAGCTCTTAGGAAGATCGAGGAGAGTAAGACTCACCATGTCATCATCGACTGTCGTGATTCCTACACTTCTAAGCTCATCCCTGCAGGTGGTGAGATTGTTCAGATATGTAGAGAGCGTGTCGCCCTTTTCACACTTGATTTTCTAAAGCTTGTCTTTTAGCGCCAGCTTCCTTTGATCATTGTTGTTCTGATATAGATCCTTCAATGTTTTCCACATTGAAAATGGTGTCTCCTTCCCATGGAGATTCGAGACAATGTGGTCTCAAACTCCCTCCAGAAGAATCCTTCCGCTCTAGCCACATATTTCTTCCATTCCACCAATTCTTGGGCATTAGCAGCTGTTGGCTTGGGGACTTTTTGATCAATGAAGTCCATCAAACCATTGTCCTCTAATACCGCTTCCATGCGATCCTTCCAGGCTATATAATTTGAGTTGCCATCCAAGGCATACTCGAGTCTCAAACCATTTAATGCCATTGGTGAAATTTGAGATGTGATAAGAATTCGATTTCTATAATCAAGAACTTCAAACTTCAAACTTCTCCCTTCTTTGTATACTATTCTCCGCTTTGATCACCTTTGCT
Source organism: Pinus taeda (assembly GCA_000404065.3). Classification (NCBI taxonomy): domain Eukaryota; kingdom Viridiplantae; phylum Streptophyta; class Pinopsida; order Pinales; family Pinaceae; genus Pinus; species Pinus taeda. Next base: position 215,766 of record APFE031063668.1, read on the forward strand.
CTAATACCATGTAGAAATTCTCGTTGTAGATCACCTGATAATGCAATATACTAAAGCAAAATACTTGATCTACTTCAACAAACAAACTTAAGGAAGCTTAATCGATTTTAAGCAAGATCAAATAGAACACATATAACAGAGAATAAGAAATCAATCACACATGAAGACAAAAGAATACTCCAGGGAAAGCCTCAGCTAAAAACCTCGCTATCTGTATTATCATACAAGTGGAAAAATCTCAAGATTACACAAAGCTTTAGCTCACAAGCTATTCAACTCTTAGTACAATCCCTCACTGCTGCTCATAAACAGAATAAACAACACCTATGCCTTCCTTCAGTCCTCTAAGCCTCCTATTCTTTGCGCAGTTTCTCCTGGGTCCTCTAGCTGCCACCTGTGTGAATTCTCCTCTCACACACAACACTATCCTCAGACTAAATTGCACAATCCTCAAGGAATGAATTCCTTTTGCATGCAAGAGATATCCTCATGGGAACATTCCTGCAACTTATAGTACATTGTCCCTTCCTCTAATCTCAACTGGGTCTCTGACTGAACTAACATGCATGAGTTATTTATGAGAGAATATTTAGTTATCTGAAGTACACTAGTTACATGCATGCATGCATTAACTAACTGAACTCACAATCAGTTCCACAAACTGTTAGAACTAATCTAACTGGACTTAACTCAGGTTAACTGAGCTAGCTAATTACAACTCAAAGTACAACTCATCTTGATCTCCTTAATTAAGGGATAACTTCCTCAATCAAAGGGATAACTGTTGCATGTCTTCACATAGAATTCATGTTTGATTTTCTCCAACTAATTAACTCAAGATGAATTAATTATTATTTTTCAAACTACTGCTAAGATCAAATTCGAATTTTAATTCTCAATTTTAGTTCAGGGGCTAACTAAAATTGGAATGTATCTCGAAATGTTATTTATAGCAATGCTATTTTTAGCATTTCTATATTTAGCATTTCTTGTTGTTATTTTCAAGATAGGAATCCCTTGACTGGTAATGGCGAGATACACGGTAAAGCCTTGTTGGCCGGATAAATCGTTCTTGCGGACAAGACCGATCTCTCTAGTATCTAATGATATCTAGCAACAAAGAGCACAAGAAAATCTACTTTTCTCTAAACATGTTTCAATTCATTAATGAATACTAAGAGGTGTAACGGACCCTCCAACGCTTGTTTGAGGCAGTTTTATCCCAACAGCTTCAAGCAGTTCTCGTTTAATAACCTGCATACACAAACAAGCACACATCAAAGCATACCTGCGTATAACAAAACATGTTCATTATGA
>APFE031063668.1:220413-232446 GCA_000404065.3 Pinus taeda
CAAGCATTTAATCTTGCATTAGGGTAGATTTGCATCTCTTTTGGCATAAAATAGATTTCTTAACTTTTGAGTCTGAAGTGTGAATGAATAGAAAAGAAAAGAAAAAGTTTGTTTCATTAGAAGTTTCCTTCTGAACCCTGTAGAAGATTACTTTTCATCGAAAAACAATGACAAAGTGCATAAGAATATAGTTAAGTTTTATTAATCTTTTTTGCGTCAAAAGCCACACCACTAGTTTCACTTCCACCATCCTTTGACTTAAAGAACAGCCCTTAAAATCAAGTGCTAATTAAAATCAACTAGAACTTTTTCTTTTGAGTTAAATACGCAAACAAGTTTTAGGATTTTAGGGCCTTGGAATAGGCGAGTGGAGATTTAACTCTCCAAGGCCACACTAAACGTCAAAACATATGAGTCTGATTAAAGAGAGAAAATCCAATAGCGTTAGGAAGACCAGAAAGCTCCGGATCTGGGAGTTAAGCGCGAGGGTCTGTGAAGACAGGGAAGAGAGATACCCCCCTCTCCTACTTGTCCGAACTTACCTCAAGACCGTTCCGCCTGGCTTCTACGACGAGTTGGTATCCTTAGTTGCCACTCCTAGGAAACTACATAGGTGGCTGCGGAGGGGAATCCCGTGGCACCTGAGGTCGACGTTGTATCACTCTCAACAGCACTACTGGAGGGCACCCTTGCGAAGCTTGGGGCTTGCACTGGCGCAGACTGTTGTTAGGAGGTCAGCGTAACTTCCTCTGATACCTTCGCTGATAGGCCTGGGCCCTCATCACCCCAGACTATCTTCGGAAGGCCCTTTATTTTCCACTTTCTCGTATTTTTGTGTCCGGTCCTAATCACCCGAAGCGGAAATACTTGGAAGTTTTTTTGATTGGCTGTATCTTTAGGGACTTTTTAGTGGGTGCTCTGTGCTCTTAGTCGGCCTAGCTTTAAATTTTTTGAGTATTTAGTTAGATTTTAAACAAAGAATTCAAAGTGGCTGACCGATCTCCCAGACGGTCTTGTAGACTTCACGGTCTCTCGCCACCAAGTGTAGAGCCTTCTTCGAGAAGGCGCAGAGGTAATAATACCGGTGGGTTTCGTCCCACTGCAATTGACGCATCGGGGATTGATCCTCCTCTCGGGGGCAATAGTATTGAAGCAAGGCCTGGTACTTCCGTAGAACAAGAAAGGAACCCACCAGTTCCTTCTCAAGTTCCCTTACGAGCGGAAGATAGTATTGAGGTAGAATAACTTTTAGAGTCATTAGTGGCTCTGAATTCTCCCCTACCATCAAGTTATCCACACGTATTGCAATACGTTGGAACTCCGTCGCAAAGACCGGCAAGTCCAGGTTACGTTACGCGCTTACCTTCGATGACCAGTACAGGAAGCATGGCTTCTACTAGTGCTACGACTGCATAGACTCCTATATCTGTGCAAGGAGGTGCAACTATTTCCATCCCCTCCGTCTCGTTATTCGGATATTTTACTAGCACGTATGTTGTTGGGTCTACTTCCATTCCATCTACGAGTGGAAGTTCCCAAACAAATGCTTTCGGTTCTGGGTACTTCCCATTTGGCGCCCAATCATCGGCCATTCCTTCAGCTCCGTTCGGGGCCGCCACGTCCATGATGAGTGGGTCGAATTCGTTCCAAGGTTTTCCATTCGGAAGTGGTCATATACCACATTCCAACCCTATGGTAGGATCTATGCCTTTTTCTTCAGTAGGACAAAGCAGCAATCCTTTCCAAGGCTGGAATAACCCTGGGCTTAGTAGTGCCGGAACTGGGAATCCATTTCACGGCCAATATGGGAACAGACCGTATACCACCGTTAGTTCATTCCAAAGAATTCCTCCCCTAGCTTCGGCTTGGAATCCATATCAGGGGTTGTCAACTCCTTACAGTCCTTTTGGAGGAAACTTTGCAGGGTTTATTGGATATACGGCAGGAGTTGGTCAAACTCCGAGATTTGCTGGGTCACAAGGTCTCCCTTTTGGCTAAGTTGGTTCTACAGGATACTTCGGGCATCCTGGTGCCTCCCAAAATCCAGGCCAATCTTTTTAGAGCTTCGGGACCGCCAACCAGTCAAGGTGGAATCCCCAAGCCCCGCCTAGACTTCCGTTTCTGGCAACGTTAAACTTGCCAGACCTCACTAAGTTAACTAATGACCCAATCAACTATAATCCGGCCTGGCCTCCGGTCCCGACTAAACTTCCTTCGGATATTCCAAAATTCGAAGGAAAAAGTGGTGAGGACCCGGGCGACCACGTAACCACGTTTCACTTATGGTGCTCATCGAACTCCCTGATCGATGATTCGGTTAGGTTGAGATTATTTCAACGCACCTTAACTGGTAACGCGGCTAAGTGGTATATAGAGTTGCCCGGGGGCAGCTTTTCATCATTCGCCGACTTAGCTAACATTTTCTTGAACCATTTTCAGTTGCCCGTCCGGTATGATGCCGGAACTGAACTGTTGGCTACCTTTCATCAGGATAGGGCAACACACATTTCTGATCACATACAGGAATGGAGACGGAGAAAGAGGTTTATTAAAGCTGAAATCCCTCTGGAATACCGTCTCGAGTGGTTCTTGAAGTCTTTGGTACCTGAGATCTCCACGAATGTCTGCATGTCAGGGGTCTTTTCTGAGGAGCAAGCCATTTTTAGGGCCCAGCAATTAGAACTGATCTACTCTCGGTCTGGGATCCTATCAAAGTACTTGCCAGATGCTCCTGGATCTAAGTTCGATGTAGCTAAGTCGAAGCCAGGTCCCCACACGGATGGCATTGTTGGGTTAGTAGACACAAATACGGTGAACTTGTTGAATCAATTGCAGCAGTTGTCGTTACAAACTGCTTCTAACAACCCAGTCACATCGTCTAATCCTTCCGCTTCCCAAACTTCTTCAATTAATGTCGTCCAATCGGATAATCCCAAAGGAAGTCAAAATTCCAATGGGAAAAAGAAAGGGCGAGGTAAGAAAAATAACCAGGATGGGAAGCCTGATGCAAACAAATCCGGAAATAATGCTGGTGGGGGTAGAAATGAGTCAAAAAATAAAGTTAAGTTTCCATGCAAGCTATGCGGTGGAGACCATTTAACTCATCTTTGCCCTAAGATTGAAGACGCTCAGCACTTGTTAGGGTCAAGGGACTTCTAGTTCCCAAGCTGTGTTAACTAACCCTTTTCCCCAAGGGCAGCAACTTCTTGCTGGCGCGAGTTCAAACCCTGGAACCTCTGCAGGGGGCAACCAGGAAGGGGAAAAATCTTCGAATGTTTTCATGATAGGTTCTAACGTCGACGTGGCTACTCGGTCATGTGATTACGATGAAGCCGAAACTGCCAAGGATAAGGCTGCTCCCGGAAGTACCAACCTTCATATCGAGCGACCCACTGTTGAGACTATACCACAGATGCAGAAAGGTTCCGCTAAACGCCCGACGATTAATCCTAATGCTAGGGCCACCCAAAATTACTCCATTGTGGAGGATATGGCCCAAATTCCGTGCGCTATGTCCGCTTTAGAGGTTCTCCAGTCGTGTCCGGCTCAGAGAAGTGCTTTACTTTCCGCAATAGGGGCAGTAGATCCGGCAAATTCTTTAGTGCTCACTTTTGACATGTTAAATGTCAAAAAGCGACTCCCTCATCACATGGATTTTCAAGTAAAGTCTACATATCGGAAAATCAATATTTTTCGAACCGTTATTGATGAAGGAGCTTCCACGTGCGTTATGTCGATGTCATGTTGGAAGGCAATCGGATCACCTTCGGCCGTTCCTTCACCTACCGTCTTGACTGCATTCGATGGCCATTCTCATAGGCCGCATGGGATTATCTTGGCCTTTCCTATATGTGTTGGGGGGAAGGTCGTTAATATTGAAGTGGAAGGCATCGATGCTAACCTAGATTATAATCTCCTCCTAGGAAGGAACTGGGTGTACGAAATGGACGTCGTTGTTTCGAATCTGTTTCGTATCATTTGCTTTCCTCATGAGGGGAAAATCGTAAAGGTGGATCAATTAGATTATGCTCCAATTGATCCTCAAGCAACTTCTGACTCCATTGTTCCCTCAGTGGATAACCCTCGTCCACCTACTGAGAATCTAGGAGTAGGGATGTATTCCTCATTGATGGGTACCTTTGAGTTTCCCTCTCCCATAGCAAAAATCAATGCTATTTCATCATCTAGAGAGTTTTATTGAGATAGGTTCTTTCGAACTCATTATTTTTCGAACCCCTGGACTTTGCCTTCACCTACGACCACATTAGTTGAAGGACAAGAAAATGGAATGGCATTCCCTATATCTACAACTGAGCTTAGATATCAGTCTATCGTGAACTTTGCAGAAGACCATTCTACTCCTTTTTCTGAAGAGGAGTTAGATGGCGATGTGGCCCCCGCTTGGAGCCTTGACTCTTCCTCTGCTTTGGACTGCTTGGATTCAGTCTTACCATCGGAAGAAGCAATTCTTGAAGCAATGATGGGAATAGATCGACCTTGGGAAGATTTACACCATCGTTCATACTTTCTTCCTCCATTGCAAGAGGTCGAGTCTAAATTCTCCGAGCTCAGTTCTAGTGATGTTTGTATGGTGTTAAACCCTTTGGCTCCAGCACACGTCCGTGCCGAAGGTAACATGTCGGTGATTTCAAAAACAACACCTATAAACATCTCTAGGGACCCTAACACAATAGAGAATATCTTCATCGGAATTGAGTGTTCCCCTGAAGAAATTCAAATATACACCGACTTATTTAAAGAGTTTCGAGATGTATTTTCTTGGTCTTATGAGGAAATGCCTCGCATTGATCCATTTATAGTTCAGCATGAGATCAAGACGTACGGAAACACTAAACCTGTCCATCAGAGGCTTCGGCCGGTCAACCCTAGGAAAGAAGTAGCTATCAAAGCGGAAGTGGAGAAGCTGCTAAAGGCGAGTTTTATATACCCTGTTCCTCTAACTGATTGGGTTTCTAACCCAGTCCCCGCAGATAAAAAACAAGGAACAATCCGAGTATGCATTGATTTCAGGGACTTGAACAAGGCTTGTCCTAAGGACAATTACCCCACGCCACTTATTGATCAGATAATCGATGAGTGTGTGGGTAACGAGATTTTTCCTTCATGGATGGATTTTCTGGTTATAATCAAATTTCTATCCGTCCTGAAGACCAACATAAGATGGCCTTCATATGTCCCTGGGGTACCTTTGCATATCGAAAGATGCCTTTTGGTCATAAAAATGCTGGAGCTACCTTTCAGCGGGCCATGTCTTATTCTTTCCATGACATTAAGCATATCATCGAAACATACTTATATGATCTCGCTGCTCGTTCTCGGAAGAGGACGGATCATCCTAGCCACCTTCGAATGGTTTTCGAATGATGTCGTTTTTATAAAATCCGGTTGAATCCCAACAAATGCGTTTTCGCAATTACATCTGGTCGGTTGTTAGGGTTCATAGTGTCGAACGAAGGGATTCGTGTAGATCCCTTCAAGGTTGAGGCAATAGTTCAATTGCCTCCCCCGTCTTCAATACGTCAACTTTAGAGTCTTCAAGGGAAGGCTAACTTCTTGCGTCAGTTTATAGCAAATTATGCCGAGATCACTAAAGGGTTCATGTGGTTGTTACGTAGAGGAGCTCCATTTGTATGGGATGACTTTGCGCAACGATCGTTTGATGCTTTGAAAAAAGCATTAGTCTCTACCCCACTTTTGAGTCCACCGGATTATGGCAGAGACTTCCTTTTATATCTCGCGGCAGCAGAATCAACCATTGGTATGGTTCTAGTTCAGGAGGACAATGCTCTCACCGAGCACGTGATTTATTATTTGAGCCGAGGCTTAATAGGCCTTGAACTTCGCTATTCCCGGTAGAGAAACTAGCCTTGGCAGCTGTTCATGCTGTCTAGCGGCTCCGTCACTACATCTTGCTACGCAAAACCTTTGTCTTAGCGGTAGTCAATCCATTCCAATTTGTCCTCAGTAGGTGAGTGATTGGGGGCAAATATAACAGATGGATAGTCATTTTGCAAGAATTCAATCTCGAATTCTTGTCAGCTAAGTCTAAGAAATCCATGGTTTTCGCGGAGTTAATTTCTGAGCTGCCTTGTGGAGAGGACATGATTTATGAGGAAAGTTTCCCCAACGAACATTTATTCCTCATCTCTTCACTCGACCCTTGGTATGGAGATATCATTGTATATCTCCAGACTTCAAAGTTTCCCTCTACTTTTTCCAAGGATGAACGTCGTAAATTACGTCGCCTGGCTAAGAACTATGTTATCATTGGTGATACCTTATACCGACAAGGGGTTGATTCAATCCTTCGGCGCTGTTTGACCTTGGAGGAAGCAGAGTTTGTGCTTAATGATTGCCACAGTGGAGCTTGTGGTGGTCATCTATCAGTGCTTGCTACATCCCAGCGCATCTTACGTGCTGGCTATTTTTGGCCTTCAATTTTTAAAGACGATGTGGAAGCGGTCAAACGTTGCCACCCTTGTCAAATATTTATTCGAAAGATGCGTGCTCATCCACCTCCTCTTTTTCCCATTGTCACGGTCAGTCCTTTTACTAAGTGGGGTATTGATTTTACAACTTGTAATCTGCCTTCAGCAGCGAATCACAAGTATATTATTGTGGTAGTAGACTACTTTACGAAGTGGGCCGAAGCCATGCCCACTTATAAAAACGATAGTGACACGGCAGCTTTGTTCCTCTTCAATCAGGTTATCTCAAGGTTCGGTGTCCCGAGAGAGATTGTCACTAATAATGGCAGTCACTTTCAGATTCAACTCATGACTGAATTGGCCTCTAAATTAGGTTTACGACAAGAGCATTCGTCCCCCTATTATCCTCAGGCCAATGGACAGGTCGAGGCAGTCAATAAAACTCTTAAGACGATACTCCAACGGACAATCTATAAAAATCGGTCCAATTAGCACGTTATGTTGTATTCGGCTCTTTGGGCATACTGGACCTCCGTAAAGACTTCTACTGGTTTTACTCCTTTCCAGTTAGTTTACAGGATGGAATCTATCTTTCTGATCGAATGTGAAATTCTGTCTCTCAAATTAGCTGTAGAGCTCCTCCCAGAGACTTCGAGTCTCGAAGAGCGTCTTCTTCACTTGGAACATCTCGATGAGCAGCGTCGAGATGCCGCCACGATGAATGAAGCCCATAAGAAAAGGGTAAAAATGCAGTATGATAAATCTGTCCGTCCTCGAGTCTTTTCTGAAGGTGACCTTGTCTTGGTCTATGACAAAGATAAAGACGCCTTGGGGGCAGGAAAGTTTAAGCCTATGTGGTACGGTCCTTTCATTATTAAACGAGTGTTAGAAAAAGGGTTGTATGAGTTAGTCGACTTTGAAGGAAACAAGCTGGTGGAGCCCTGAAACGGGCTCTACCTAAAGAAGTACTTTGCTTAAGTAGAAATTAGGAAAATGGTTTCTTTGTATATTATGTATATTTGTACATACATTATCGAGAGCTTCGTGATGTCAACACTTTTTTGGTCTGCTGTTGCAGGTGTTGATGGATGACTTGGTCTATTTTGGGTTCGTCGATGGTGCTAGTCGGCACACTCGAAATCTCGCTTCCGCAGCTTGGGTACTTTATTATCCAATTGGTCAATTGATGGTATCAAGAGGCGTATGCATTGGTCCTGCTTCGAATAATATGGCTGAGTATACTGCCGTTATTAATTTACTATCCGAGGCAATCTCTTATGGGGTTGACTCGTTAGTGGTGTATCTCGATTCTCAATTGATAGTGTCTCAATTAAATAACATTTATCGGGTAAGGGATCCATGTTTATATCGCCAGTATTTAAGAGTGAGGTTTTTGCAAAGATCATTTGTTTATATTAATTATTTGCACATTCCAAGATCTCGTAATTGGTTAGCTGATTCTATCGCTAATAAAGCATTATACTGGCACATCAATCATTCATCATAAAATCAAAGCATCAAAAAGTCAAACTGTATATATATATATATAGCATCATAAAAGTGTCTCAAATGTACATATGTTGTCCAAAAAATATACAAAATTGGGACTCAAATGCCCATAATCATATCCGACATATCTAATGCCCCGGCTCAGGATGAGCGGCCAAGTAGGTCACTATCGCATTGGCCACACGCCGAAAAGTGCGAACCCAGTCACGTGGCATGCCAACCACATGACGTTGCATATCCTCTGGAAGGTCCTCTATAGCAGCCATCGGTACTCGACAGCTCAGCCTAGTCAAGAGTCACTGGACGTTGTGTAGAGTCCTCTTCGTCTCAGCAGCCGCCTCTTCGGCTCCTCGGCCGCGTCGTCTGTGCCGCGGGAGTCCATCTGGCCGCACTGGCCCAATATCTGGATCATGATCATCATATCAGTCATTGGAATCTCATCAAAAATATATATTTTTCAAATTGCATCATTATATTTGAAAAATCCAAAAAAATCATAAAAATCAAAAAATTCTTACCGATCTCGCCCCATGCTGCATCTGGCGGTAATTATAGGTCAGCATCTCCTCGGAAGTCCAGCCCGGAATAGGGGTAGTCATCTACGACGATGATCTGCTGATCCCACCAGGTGAAGAAATCATCGTCGAAGGCAGTCCTAGGAACCTCCCCACCCCCCAGACATTTCATCAGATCAGCCCACCGGCCCATACATGGATCGTGTGGGGTGCTGATGGAAACTGCTACCCTGGGTCGGAGTGCGGGAATCCTCTCGAAGAAGAAGGTGCACAAGATAGTCCCGTAACCAAAGTTTTTGGTCTATCCCCTCTTAATGGAAGTGAGCTGGCTCTTCATGTTGGCCAGAAGAGGAGTACACCAGTCAAACACTGTGTTGAGACAATCCATTGCCACGCTCATGTTGAGCCATGACGCCTGATGCAGTGAGGACAGTCCATTCAATCGAGCTATGGTGAATAGGATGATCCTTAGTGATAAACTCTCCACATGTGCAATGGAGATCTGGCTCCCAACTTTCTTGGGATGTCCTGGGCAGTATATCTGTACATAGTCCTCTATAGTGAGGCTACTCCGCATCCTGCCCCGAGACTGTACTACCTCTCTCCTTCGGGAAAGGCCCGTGATAAAATATATGTCCTCCACTTCCACTCTGAGTGGCATCTGATCTATCATAAAATCTTCCTCATCGAAATCCCAATAACCAATGAGCAATTCAAGCAGTCGCACATTGGCTTTCATGTTCGGTAGTTTGAAGAATTTGAGCAAGCCGCATCCTCGTAAAGCATCTAAGGCTTGAGGATCATTCATAACCTCATTATCAACCGCTGCATGTTCCCTTTCATGCCATGTGATCAACATCCTGAAAAGAAATTGACGTTTCAACCATTAATTTTCATTTAAATTAGCTCACGGCGTATATGCGAGTTACTGTATACACAGTCGTGTATAGGGCCCGCGTGTACGCGGGTTTCATATATCAACCCGCGTATACGCCGCGACGAAATTTTGGTCAATAGTTCAACGGTGAAACATCAATGAAAAACCTTAAAATAAATCACAATGCATTGCAAGCTAAGTGTAAGGGTTACCTGGAAGATTTTGTGGAATTTGAACGGTCGAAATCGACGCACGAAGAATTTTCTCCTTTTGCTCCAAATATTTGCTCTCCAAGTCAAACGGTAACAATAGTAAGTCCAAAATCCTATTTATAAGTTTTGAAAATGCAATTTTTTTTCAAAATTTCATTTTGATTGGTTTCATGTGACTTTTAACTTGGGAGCTTGGAGTGTCGAGATTGGTTTGCTTTTCAGGACATTTTGGACATTTTTTCGACTTTTTCGAGACAGTTCCATGACTGCTGACCCATCATGGCAGGGATCGTTTTTCACTGGCATATCGGTTAGGGACACCATTTTCCCGTTGCATTATGCATACTAGCCTCCATCAGTCGATACATATGCCATAGGGTCGATCCCATCATGTAATGGTTCATAAGCCATCTTCACTCGCCGATTTTTAAATCATGACATGATGGTAGAGCCATCCTTTACATGGGCATCGTAGTTAGCACCTCACTGACATTTGTTGCCCATGTTGCTTCAATTTGAGTAGGCTTGGGAGTTTCTTTAGTCCGCCATGACTTTTGCATGAGACTCATTTCTCTTAGTCTTTGCTTGTTCTGGGCTTTATACCTAGAGGCTCCTTTGTGTTGAGTTGTACTACTGCATTGCATGTTGACCATTTGCACCTTTTGGCCTAGAGCCAGCTTCACTTGGACTCGTGTTTAAGCCAACTTTTGACCATGACATCTGAAAAATCAACCTTGCATACCTTTGACTTCTGCAACTTGACACACCTTGACCCATGGAAGGACATACCTTTGAGTGTCACTGACCAGTTTTCACCTCCCTGCATTGAGCATAGGAAAGTTCCACTCCCAGGAACTAGATCATCTGTTGCACCAACACTCGTTCTTTCCACTATACCATAGCATTCTTTTATTATTTTTCGAGCTTAACAGAAAAAGACAAAAAAATTAAATATTCCAAAAAGAGCGGGAACGGGACAGTATTTCCATCTATTATTGGCAACTAGAGTCAGTCGTGTCACCCTTGAACAAAGCACTCAAAACAAAGTCTCCTCCGCTTGGGTGGGATTTAGTTTGACTTAGGTAAGCCTTAACCATTGTTATTGAGTCAATTCTCCCCCAATTGGTTATCTCTTCCAATCATATGGAGGGTTCGTTCGTGCCTCCTACATGACGAACTTATACAAATTCATCATATGCTGCCATAGTCACATTGAGTCGTGCTTTTGTTCAAGGGAAGTTAGCCAGAGTCGGCCTCTCTGCGGTGTCTCTTGACTCATTTTTCAGTCGGACATCCCGGTTGTCAGTATCATGTCTACATCACATCAGTTATATTGGTCCTCTACTCGTGCCGGTTTGAGAAGGTCCCCATTGACTTCTTGCTGGCGGGTCTTGTCCTTATCGACGACGACATCTAGCTCTGAGGGCAGGCCTAGAGCTGCACCCAGGCCCTATTTTCATTATTGATAGGTTACCTTGTGCTCAACATCGATCAGTATCATGGGTCTTTCACTGAGTGGTTTCCCTTCTGTTCGACGTCAGCTTACATTATCACACATTGGGATTCGTGCAGTACTTTGGTTTCCATTTGACCCTATTCGTGGATACCTCGCCTCTGTGTCAGCTTTCATTATTGGTTGGTTCAGAGGGTTTCTGCCGTGCACTAGCTACATCTTTTGTACGCCAGAAACGTACTTCGGTTCGGTTACTACATCTTTCTTCGTCTAATTCCTTCCACATTATTGGCCTACGGGTTACACTTGCGCTAGATTGATGAAGGATGCCTTAATGCCTTCCTTCTAGCGGATCTTTCCCTATCGACTCCGACTCATTGCTCTGGGGCAAAGATCTAGAGTCCATTTGGCAGTACCTTGGGGTTTGCAGTCATTAGTGGCAGATCCTTCGCTATCGACAGTGGGAAACCATCATTGTCTTCTGATCGATAGATTCTTACAGGTGTTCGACTCCAGCTCATTTATTCGAACTTGTTAGTTTGTACTGGGTACCTTGACGCTCATTATCATTATCGGTGAGTAGTCTCGCGTTTGTTAACAGTATACATCAATGACCGGTAATCAAACGATTTCTCACATGGTCGATTTTAGATCATTTATTCCCATGGTGTAGAAATGTACCACGGCGGTCGGTGAAGACCTCAGGTTGTATCAGCATTCATTGGTTCACTTGATAGTTGCTCCTGTTGCTGCTAGTTGATACCACTCCACCTTATATGTTGCAGTTAATCATGGCGACATTCTATATGCTGGCACCTAAGTTTGCAGTGTAGTACCATCCTTTTCCATCATGTTCAGTTGGTACCTTTTGGGATCAATCTTTGATATCAGTGATCCGTTGTGTTTCTCAGCATCATTGACAATTTTATATGTGATATTGAGACATGTACTTGTTCGATCATGATCAGATGATCCATTATGTATTTTCCAGTCATTTATACTTGTATACTTAGTGGAT
>APFE031063668.1:232533-264847 GCA_000404065.3 Pinus taeda
TTGATATGCGGACATGCTTTGCTTTCTCTGAGCATGGGTATGCCCGCCTCAGACGGTGTTTCTTTCTGATCTCCTTTTGTTGCTTGGCAGACTGAATTCTGGTGAAGTAATCCTCGGTTTTTGGCAGCTTTCCTTTCCATGTACTTGCTTAATATATTTCGGCCATCATGTACCCCTTCTGACCTCATATATTAGGGGGCATCTGTTATAGCTCCAAAATCTCACTATTATGGTTTGTGATGCTGCACTCATGGCCCAGGGCAACCCCTCCTTCCAGACCTGGTCCCAAATTTAAAAAACAGTGTTATTCCCTGTACGCGACATTGCCCTGAGTTAAACGCGTGTATACGCGGGTTCATATATACCCAACCCGCGTATATGTATTAAAACACTTAAAAAATATAAAACTCCTTATCTTTGGGCATAGATCGCGGGTTTTACCTGCTGATCACCTGTTAGTGCCCGTGGCCTCAATTGTTCCCAACCAATTCCTAACTAAAAAACTACTTTGGAATTGGTATAAAAAGACACCAAAGGGAAGGCCTAAGGGAGGAGAGAAGAGAGAGAAAGGTTATTAGACTGAGATTTCCCCCCTGATCAGGTCTGAAGACCCTTGTGCCTTCTGCACTTCCCCCATTTGTACAGGAAACCTTTGTTTCCTTGTGATTTGATGTTCATCCCTTAGTTATGGCATCTTGGAGTGAGTCTTGGAAGGAGATATGCTAGAGGCTTGAGGTGGGACAAATCCAGAAGGAGGCTGAGCTTGGAGCCTGCAGATGTTGCTCAGGTGATATTACTCTTTTTGTACTTTCTATTTGTCTAATAAAGAAACACGTCTTGATTCCCGATATGCTTCTTCTTTATGTTAATGATGTTCATGTTTGAATTTCATGTATGAATGGATGTCTAAAAGTTCATAACTAACTCCTTACTTGTATAACATAAAGATGATTTTTGTATAAATCTTTGTCCATATACTGTTGCATTCTTTGGAATTGTTAGTTTTGTAGGGCAAAGGAGCGAAAGGGACGTGAAGAAGGGTTTGGACCCTTGAGGAACTACCCGAACGTAGGACTTGAGGTGCGTCCTTCTTACCTTAGAATTAGCTTTTGCTAGCATAATGGCTGTGTGTGTGCATGTTTCTTTGTTTAGGCAACTTTCAGTCTGCTAGGGTTCCACCCAAAAGCCCTAGGGGATAAAATCCCTCAACAAGACTCAAAGATTCTTGCACCTCACATTACAAAAATCTTCAACAACATCATAAAACAAGGGCTACCCACAGATTGGAAAACTATTCTGGAAATAGCTCTTTTCAAGTGAGGTGAAGTTAATAATCCCTCCAATTATAGGACCATCGTGATAAACCCTTTGTTTGCAAAGATATTTGGAAGCATGCTAGAAAATAAAATTAGCAAGTGGGCAAAAGAAAGAGATAAGTGTGCTAAAGGGCAAGTAGGTTTCAGACCTAAACATTCCACAGTTGACCATTGTATAAGTTTAAGGCACATCATTGAAAAAGTTTGGGAGAAAAAGGAAGAAGTATTTTTTTGCTTTGTTGATTTCAAAAAAGCTTTTGACTCGGTTCCTAGGGATAAGATTTGGCAGAGAATGGAGGAACTTGGGGTTCCTAAACATTTGAGGGCAATTGTACATAGGGTGTATGAAGATGTGAAGTCAAAATTAGAACTTCAACAGGCATTTCTAAAAGTTTTAGAAGTGATATCAGGGTAAAACAAGGTTGCCCACTGTCTCCTACCCTTTTTGGTTTATATATCGACAAGCTTGAGGAGTGGTTAAATTTGCAAGGGGGTGATGGTATCTATTTGGGCAAGTTTGTTATAAGTCTTATTTTGTATGCAGTTGACCTTATTCTGATTGCTAAATCGGCTATTGGTTTACAAGAGAACTTACTATCCCTTGAGAATTTCGGTAGAAGTGTGGGGATGCAAGTAAATATCAGCAAAACAAAAGTAGTGGTCTTCTCTAAGAAAATAAAACATAATCAACATAAGTTCTACTTTGAAGGAAACATTCTGGAAGAAGTTGCGGATTACAAATACCTCAAAATTGACTTCAACAAAAATCTAAGCTAGAATGGTTGTAGAAAGAAAAGAACTTTGGAGGGTTGGAAAGAATTTTATGCTTTTTCAAAATAGGTGTAGAGAGGAGGAGGTACATCGGTTGAAACATAATCACTATTGATGTGTGAATATATGTTTGTTTCTAGTAGGAAGCAAAAGACATGAGATGGGATCCAGCGCGCTCTGCGGCAATAGCGAGGGTTTCGGTTAGGGCTCTCTGAAACCCTACCTTTTCAGCCTGCAGGCCACTCACAGCAACTGTTTTGACTTGCCTACCCTGCCCGACTTTTCAGGTTACAACTGTCGTTTTCAACATGGAGCCGGTGACTGACGGTGATAATATGGACACGGAGGAGGAAATCGATTATACCGAGGACCCGCTCTCCTCTCAGGTTATTTTCGATCACCCATCCTTCGCATCGTCGTCTGCTGGTTTTGGCCCTCTGCAATCTGGGACGCATCTTTCCCCGACGGTCTCTATCCCGGTCCCCCCCCCCCTCTTGTTTACCTGAAGGCGTTGTACCCTCTGAATCCGCTGGTCTGGACCTTCCCCCCTATCCCCGGGGACCCTCCGTTTTTTATCATCGGTTATCCCTCCATCGCCTCCCTTTGATTCGCGTCCCCTGTCATCCTCCATCTCTATTCCACCCTCTTCGGATCCGCCACCTTCATCATCGGCTGGTTTTTCTGCGCTTCTCCATTCTCCCTCGGGATGTTTTGAAACCCCCGCTGTCAAAGTCAGCTCTTCCAGGTCGAATCCTCTAGACTGCTCCCCGGATCCCTTGGTCAATCACCCTTCTGCGCCACGCACGGGGAAAAAAAGAACGAAGTGTGTCAAATCCACTTCTAAGGACATCTCTATTCGGTTCGGCGAAACCACGGCCATAGGAGAGGCAGCTATTATGGCTAATATTATCCTTGTGGGTCATGTACGAGGGCGAGCATACTCTGTGACCCAGTTAACACAGTGGTAAAAGAAATCTGGGGCGGGGTTCTGAAAGAACTCCCCATGTACTCCCTTGCGGCTGGTTTGCTCTTCATTTTGCAAAGGAAAATTATACAGATCTCGTCTTGGCCAAATTCTGGCATATAGAGATGGCGCCGGTGCTGCTAAAGCGTTGGAGTCCTCTGTTCGACCTCGAGTGAGAACAGATTGGGGCTAGGCCATTATGGGTGCGACTACCTGGTCTCCCTCTCCAATACTGGAACGAAGAAGTCTTCATCCGCATTGGCAATTCTCTGGGAACATATCTCGACCACGACCGCACTTTCGTGGAATCTAGGAATAGAACGCTCGCTCGGATTCTGGTTCACCTAGATACCCGAGAAGGCCTGGAGGAAAATATCACTCTTCATTGGGGCAGATTCACTCGAGTTCAGATTCTTGACTACGAAGGCGTTCCTTTCAGATGTCGACGTTGCCATAGGGTTGGGCATGTCTTCAAGGATTGCCCGCTCAACCAAAGGCCCGCTGATACACCTGAGTCCACCATCCATCCTCCGAGATCCATCTCTCCGGCTACTCATCATCGAGCATTCCCACATGTGCTACTCCTCAGGCACCGGGTGTTACTCTTGGTCGTGCCACAGCTCCGGTCACCAGATCTCCGGCAGCCTCAGCATCCACATCTACATCCCCACTGGGTAATTCTCTCTCTCCTCCATTGTCTATTTTCTCTTCGACTTCATCATTTATTCCTCCATTGTCTGCTGCATTTTGCTCGATGCCATCCTCCTCTGCCATTGCCCCTGCTGCGACTTCCACTCAACCACCCCTATCTCCTGCATCTTCCCCCTCATCTTCCAAGGGCTCAAAGCATTCCTACTTTCTGCGCCCTCGCACACACTCTTAGGGATCACATCCTATTATTACCAGCTTAGGTATCTTAACTCCTGGGCTGTCCTCTCTACCTACTCGAGGTAGAAAATCTGATCTTACTAAGGCTATCAGAAGAGCGGGGGCCGAGGTAGCTTCTGGGCGTCAATCCACAATTGATGGGGTACTTAGAGCAAAGAACACCCCTAGCCACCCTCCCCCATGAAGAGTCTCTCCTTCAACTGCAGAGGCCTGGCTAGTGCCTCAAAGAAACTAGCCCTCAAGAGATTTATTGAAGCCTCTACTGTCGATATTATTCTTCTCCAAGAAACTCTTGGGCCTGCGGACTCCATATCGGCCTCTCTATCATCTATCATCCCTGGTTGGCAATTCTCGGCCATGGACTCCTCTGGTAGATCGGGTGGCTTAGCTATAGGATATAATCCTGTAACCATAAGGGCCCATGATACTTGGGGGGGACCAGTTTTTCTGGGGCTCGATCTTTTCTCTGCAGACTTGGGCACCACCCTCAGGGTTGTCAATATTTACGGGCCGTGTCACCAGCGTGAAACATTCTGGAACAACCTCCTGGGCATATCCATTCTATCAGCTGATAACATAATTATTGGGGGGGATCTAAACTTTTCATTGGGCTACGGTGAATCATGGGGAGCCTCGGCAAAAATTGACCCTATCACCGCATATATGACTGACCTTTTGGAATGTCATGATCTGAGTGATGTCCCCATGAAAAAACCTCTTCCCACCTGGAGGAACAGAAGAATCGGTGATGCCGCCCTAGCTCGTAGACTTGATAGATTTATGATGAAAGGATATCTGCTACAAAGGCTTCATCACTACAGGAAATGGGTGGGATCTGGAGGCATATCAGATCACCATCCTATCTATCTGGAAATTAATGGTACCAATAAAAAGCCTAAAGCACCTTACAAGTTCAATCATGGCTAGTTACAGGATCCCTCCTATATCAAACTTGTAAAGGACTTCTGGCCTCTCCACCCGATAGATAGAGCTGACTCTCTGGCAAAAGGCTTCTGTACGAATCTATCGCAGCTCAAGGATCTCACTATCGAATGGGCCAGAAACAAGCACAGGCAGGAGAACTCAGCTCTCATGCACATTGAAGCTGAGCTCACCTCTCTCACTGATGAAAGAGGTTTGGGTTTCTTATCGGAGGCATAAAAATCTCATTTAGTGGAACTGGAAAATTAGAAGCAAAAAATCCTTAGGGAGAGGGAGAATCTACTCGCCTGCGCAGTAGAGCAATCTGGCTTAAAGCTGGAGATGACAACTCTCACTTCTTTCACAATTATGCCAAGGGCAGGAAAGTTAGCAATACTATATGGAATCTCCCTATGCCCGATGGTGGAGTAGCTGATACATTCAATAAGCTATCTCAAATGGGATCATCTCACCTCAGAAATTTATACAAGCAACCTCCGGGATCTAACATTGCAGATATCATCAACATTGCTGGACATTTCCCTAGGTTTGTTACCAAGGAAGAAGCAGAGAATCTTTTTGATCCTGTGACCCCTGAAGAACTGGAATTCACCATTAAATGGTTTAAGAAGGAGTGTAGCCCGGGGCCGGATATATGGACCATTGAATTCTACATTGCATTTTATGAGATGATCAGTCAGGACCTTCTTCGGGTAGTTGAGGAATGCAGGATGTCGGGATCCCTGTATAATGCCATCAAATCCACTTTCATTGCTCTGATACCTAAAACTGATTCTCCATCCTCTTTTGATGAATATCATCCCATTTCTCTATGCAATGTTCTCTATAAAATCATCTCAAAAATCATCGCAAACCGAATTTGCCCCATCCTGTCTCGCCACATAGCCCCTCAACAGTTTGCCTTCTTGGAACACCGACAGATTCATGAAGCTATTGGGGTTGCACATGAGGCTTTCCACTCTATCTAGACAAAGCACCATAAAGCCATCATCCTAAAGATTGACCTTGCTAAAGCTTTTGATCGGGTCAGCTGGCTCTATATCAAATTGCTCCTCATACATTTGGGATTCCCTCACCAATTTATCACTTGGATCATGGCTTGGATTACCACTCCCTCCTTAAGTGTGCTGATTAATGGATCAGCATCCCAGTTCTTCCATTCTGAGCGTGGTCTCAGACAAGGGTACCCCCTGTCTCCCTTTCTCTGCCTCATTGTCATGGATGGCCTTAGTCGTCTTATTGCATCTTCCAAGAGAAATGGAGATATTTGTGGTCTCAAGATAATAGAGGACTGTTACCTCACCCACCTCCTATTTGTGGATGATGTTATGATCTTCCTTGATGGTAGCATTCGGGACTCCAGGACCTTCTCTAATATTATCTCCCTCTTCTCATCCACCACTGGGATGCTGGCCAATCATTCAAAATCATCCATTATCCTATCCAGAACCACTGTCCATGAATCGCAGTTGGCCCTACAGCTTTTTCCTTACAGTATCCACCCCCTGGATCAGGGACTTAAATACTTGGGATATTGGATCAAGCCAATTAGCCCAAAAATTGCGGACTGGATCTGGCTAGTTGCAAAATTGGAAAAGAGACTCAATATCTGGAGCCATCGATACCTCTCTCGAGCAGGTAGACTTGTCTTGATAAAATATGTCTTGGAAGCTACTCCGGTCTTCTGGATGGCTTTGGCCTGGATCCCTCGCAGCATCCTGACCAGATTACAGCAAACCTGCAATAAGTACTTATGGAATGGGGCAAAAGAGAAGCGCATATTTGCATGGATTGGATGGAAGAGGATTGCCATACCAAAGAAATGGGGTGGTTGGGGGCTCAAAGATCTCCCTTCTTTCGCACAGGCTCTGGCAGCAAAGATGGGATGGACCTTAATCACTGGAGATAACCTATGGACTCATATGGTATACCACAAATATATCTGGCCCCTTCAACTAATGGATTGGATTCGTCTTCCGACCTAGCCCAAAGCAGGGATATCATCTCTTTGGAAAGCTCTACTTCAGGCTATCCCACTTATCAGAGATAATTTGATCTGGAAAATCAATGATGGCACACAAGCCAGGATCGGTTTGGATCCTTGGAATGGAAGCGGAGGCAGGCATATATTTCCTGAAGCTCTTATCCAGTACCTACAATCACAAGGGATCACATATATAGCTGATATCGCGGATCCTCAGCGCACCACCATTTTCGAACAGCGATGGAAAACAGTAGACCAGATCAACATCCCACCTCTCTGGCACCAAGAATGGTTGTCATATATCAACGCCCTATCTGAATCTCACATTAGGATCAAGCAGGGTCCTGATGAGCTTATTTGGTACCCTTCGCAACATGGAATGTACACCCCTAAATCTGGGTACCTATCCCTGATATCACATAAGGTCCCGGATTTAATTTCTTTCTGGTGGAACTCCATTTGGAAACTAACATCCCCACCCAGGCAGAAGTTATTCTTCTGGTGCAACCTTAAGGGTGTAGTTCCCACGGGGGAATACCTCATGAGACGTGCGGTCCATAGTCCGTCTTGGTGCATCCTATGTAAACAGTCAATCGAATCATGCACGCACCTTTTTCTACAATGCTCTATTCTGACACACATCTGGCAAGTGATTTCCTCTGATATTCAATACTCTGGTAAATGGGAGGGTGTCGATATAAACCAAACCTGGGAGACTTGGTTCCATCAGCACAGGAACTCAAAACTGCAAAGCTTGCCCGTCATCTCCTGTTGGTACCTGTGGCTAGCCCGGAACCGTTTGACATTCGAGGATAAACCAGTTCACTGGCCGCACATAATTGCTAAGATCGTATCATCCTACAATGAAATTCCTGAGCCTCCACAACCAAAGATCCGCTGTCCCCGTGACCCTCCACTCATCAATCACAATCGCCCATGGGCTTACTTCGATGGTGCTGCCCAACACCAGGGATGTGGAGGGGGCTTTCTTCTCTTCATAACCGAACAACACTTCTATAAAACTAAGTTGGGTTTGGGAACTGGTTCAAACAATTTCGTTGAGCTCATCACCCTCCGTCATCTTCTTCATTTTGCATTGAGCCACAATTGCTTGCATTTAAGCATATATGGGATTCAAATATTGTCATATATTGGTTCAATAATAATTCTGCTTGTCACACACAAACACACTCAGCAACATATTGGATGAAATTAATTTACTGAAGGATCAATTTAATGATATCACTTGCAATCTTATCTATAGGGAACACAATAACTGTGCCGACCAGCTATCCAAGGAGGCTACGTCACTTCCCAGAGGCCAGTGGATAATACAAGAGCAGCGAGGCACAAATGCATATCAGTACTACCACAGACCGTACATAGATGCACAGTATCATAGGGCAGCCAGCCCATGAAAATTGATATGAACATATATTTTTTGAACAATTTTGTATATAGCTTATAAATAGCAAAACTGATAGCCCTGCGTGGCAATATGTATATATGACAATATAGAACATCCTATGAGATGATTTTTGTTTTTTGATAGACTGTAATAGAATCTACAGCTACCCACATGTGTGGTGGAAGAACATA
The DNA here is from genome assembly GCA_000404065.3 of Pinus taeda. NCBI lineage: Eukaryota > Viridiplantae > Streptophyta > Pinopsida > Pinales > Pinaceae > Pinus > Pinus taeda. The sequence goes on from APFE031063668.1 coordinate 240,998, forward strand.
CAGCATATGCAATCACATCTACAGCATGTAATTTTTCCAAATTAATGAAAAATTACGATTTTTCCAGTGGAAAAAAAAAAAAAAAAAAAAAAAAAAAAAAAAAAAAAAAAAAAAAGGTGTAGAGAGGTAGAGTTATGGGATTGGAAAACCACTCAAACTATTTTTGGGCTTCTAGTGATTCTAATGATTCTCTATGGTTGTGAACTATGGGCTAGCGGTACATCCGACATGCAGTGGAGACAAATTGAGAAAATTCAAAAGTGTTTGATTACAAACAAATTTAATATTAAAAGCGCAGTTCCTTATGATATCTTGTTAAGTGAAACAGAGACTGCTCCTATTGAAGCAATTTCCATGGTGTGAGTCATAAGGTATTTAAAGAAAATGGAGCAAATGGAAGAGGGTAGATGGCCTAAGGTTGTCTTTAATGATAGACTGTGCACTTAGAACAAAAAAACTTGGATGCAACAAAATAACAAATGGTTTGGTAAATGGGGTATTTGCTTGAACACATGTCCCATAAACAACAAAGAGATAAGAGCTTTTGTTATGGAAAAGTTCCACAATTGTACTTGGGATAAGTTGCTAGGAAGAAAGAAAAATTACTATATTGAAGTGTTTAATCCCACTCATAGTCATCAACCAAAAGCATACATAGAGGCCAATATCTCTTGGAGAGCCAAATTTCTTATTGCTTAGTTAAGGACTAATTATCATCAACTCTGTTATGAAACAGGGTGCTAGAAAAGGCCAAAGGAAGTGTGGGAGGAAAGAGTATGCATTTTTTTCTCTTCCGTAAAAGTGGAAATAGAAAAACATTGTATTTTAGAATGTGAGGCCTTCAAAGACAATAGGGAAAGTTATGCAGATATGCTGGCAGCTAGCGCTTGGGATAATCTATTTAGTGAGGGGTTTGTCGAGAAGCTGGGAGCATTTATTTTGAAGCTTCACAAAAAAGGTTCAAATACATCAAGGGGATGAAGAAGCAATCAAGGAAAATTTTAAGAATGGAAAATTTTCTTGAACTTTAAAAACATTGGTGAATCTCACTAATCCCTAATATGAAAACTATAAATGTTTATTGATATATATGTAAAATTATTCAAATTTATCATGATTTTATATATAGTCTCTATATAATGTTGGCGATTTTTAAAGTAAAATAATTTTATATTCTAAAATTTGGGCGAATCACCTTTTATAAAAATTGGAAATTGGCAAATCTTTTTTTTGGAAAAATCATGGAAAATTAGCCCACTAGGCGAAAATTAGCCCCCAAAATTTTCCATGGAAGCAATATGTCCCATAGTCTATCTTTAGCCTCATGGACATTAAAATAATTTATTTCTTTCTTTCTTTCTTCCTACCAAAAGGTAGGATATATTGTTTTTGATTTTGGTAAAAAAAATTGGCTTTCAATTAGTTTTGAAATTTTTAAATTAAAAAAATATATTATACTAATTTTTGGAAAATAAAATAATTTTCATTTTTTAAAATGTAATTGCTTTTTCTTAATGGTTAATGGTTATTTTTATGTGTTAAATTAAACTATGATTATATTAATATATATAAATATATATATATATATATATAATATATTAAGAATAGAAGATATAATTCCTCTATGGCTAAGTGTCATAATTTTGCACAACATAATGCCATGTGGATAACTCCCCACCATTTTTATGCAAAAAATATTTGCAAGATTAAAATTTTCAAGTAACAAAAAACAATTGAATTTATATTTGGCTTTTTCATTAGTCATAAGTCCTTTTTCTTTCTTTTTTTTATTTCCTTTTACTCTTTCTCATTTCAATTTTTCTAATTTTAAATGAATTCCTAATTACATTTATTTTTACCACATGTTTACTAGTTACAAAGGAATTTCAAAATACGTTAAAACTCTAAAAATGCTAAAATCTATAAACTTTTAGTATTTCTATAATTTTAATAAATTCCATTCATTACTCTATTTGATTTAGAGTTAATAAATTTAAGAAGTGTTTTAAATACTAATTCCTTATCTATCTATTTATATATAGATAACATATATATAATGACCTATGCAAATATTTAGATAACAAATCATTTTATTTTCTACTTGAATAATAGAACAATTAATACGGATAATTTCTACTATCAATAACTTCATTTGTCAATTATTTTTTATTTTTGTATAAAATATAGGTACTAAAAAACAACACTACAGATTAGACTGGTTATATATTAATATCTAAAAAAATTACTGATCATTTAATTTATATAGATATCCTAATTATATACTTTATATTTTATGAGTAAAAAATTGACTTGATAAAAAACAATAACCAAATTTTACGTCTAACAAATTGGTTTTGGTTGATCAACTATTGATGCTTGATCCTCATTATCGTGGCCATTTGTAAATTTGCCTGCGGCAGTTTTGATGGAGCGGGTCCCAATGGGGCAGTCAAGATGTGGATACAGACACTTTGAATCCTTTTCCCCTGTAAATAGAGTAGCCCGGAGGTCAGGCCCAACTTCAGATCGAGGTCGGGCCTTGGTCCTCCTTTCGTTATATGTTCATACCGACTACCCGTCCTACGACTACCCACTATTGGGCCTTCTGACCTTGACGCTCTCCTTGTTTGCTGGTCTCCAGAAATTTGTGTCCGGACACATCACTACAATTTATATTATTATTAATTAATTTTTATATTGTATTGATTTTAAAAATAAAATAATTATTTTATATGTTAATTTACCATTTTGTTATAAATAATAAAATTTTGAAAACCATTATGTGGCAGCCACTTAGTGGCCCAAATGGCACTCGTTGCGACTCTGCCACTATGGACAGGCCATGTGTAAGTCAACTCAATGGCCATTTAGAGTTAACCTTATCTTACAATTTTGTCATAAATAATAAAATTTCCAAAACTATTACATGGCAACCACTCGCAACCACTCAGTGACCCATAGGGCACTAGTTGGGGCTCTGTCACCATGGACAAGGTAGGTGATAGTCAGCTCAATGGCCAGTTGGAGTTGACCCTATCCATCAACGTGCCTAATTTTATTATTTCTTATTTCCATGCCTGAATGCTGACCCTTAACCTAGTCGAGGTCTATCACCTTCCTTCATACATCAACTTGCTGGAACCGGTGCAATCTTGATTCTGACTATGCGACTTGCCTCTTGAACTATTTTTTAATGAACTCTCGACTCCAACACTTGGAACTATGCCTATTGGGCCATCATTCAATACATTGAACATTATGCTAAGGATTCAATTGTCTAGAAATCTTTGTGCTCATGTAGTTCATCTTGGGCATGTTAATGAGATCTCAAGAATATTTTGAATCTACAATTGAGTTACCCTAAAGGCTTATGTTTGATGCATAATGCATACATTTGAAGGTGCATCATTTGAAGAAATATGTTGGAATGTGTTTGCGTGGGTGAGATTTTTGTAATATTTTGAACTTGTAATATAGAAATAATTAAGAGTCTGCAATGAAATTACACTGAATGATGATTATATAATAACTTAAAATATTAATATATAGACTATATTATATATATATATTCAATTTATATTTAATATTAATTATTTTTTATATTTCTATTGGGTCACATGGCAGTAGTTGATGCTAGACCACCATGGAGAGCCCAGGTGGCAGTCAGTTAAAAGGCTAGTCAGAGTCAGCCCTGTTCATAAGCACACTCCATTTTGTTAATTCTAATCCCGACCCCCCATGTTTGACCAAGTCAAGTTCGGTCCACTTCCTTAGTACATTAAGCTCCTGGAGGTGTGGGGAGTCCTGGCCTTGGCTACCCATATTTTGATTGCCAGCTATTTGACCTTCCGGCCTTTCGAGGCTCTCCTTGTCTATTGGTCTTAAGAAATGTTCTTCCAACCACGTCACTACTTCCTTCAACAAATAAATAAATAAATAAAAAATAAATATATATATATATAATTATATATATAATATAAATATATAATATATATAATATATAACTATAATAATTTACAATTATATTTTTAATAATTATATATTATTTGTATTGATTTAAAAATAAAATAATTATTTTATATGATAATTTGTAAATTTGTCATAAATAATAAAATTTCTAAAACCATTACGTGGTAGCCACTCAGTGGCCCAGATGGAAATAGTTGGGGCTCTTCCACCATGGACATGCCAGGTCGTAGTTAGCTCAATGGTCAGTAAGAGTCAGCCCTATTCGTCAATGCACCCAATTCTTCTATTTGTGGGCTTTACCCCCTATCCCCGACCTAGTCGGGGTTGGTCCTCTTCCTTCATACATCAACTCGCTGGACCCAACAATAGTCTTGATCTCGACTACCTGTCCTCCCACTAGGATGCACTCTGACTTTGTGTGAATCAAGTAGGGTGAAGTCCCACCGATGTTACACTCGAATATCTAACCTTCAAACCCCTAATGCTCTGCTCATGTGCTCGTCTCGGGATATATTCCTCTAACCACATCACTTCTTGTTCTATCGCATATTGATAGGGTGATGCCTAGGCATCCAATCCAGAGTTTGTATGACTAGGTCCTTGTTAGGTTTGATGAATAAGGGTTATCTGAATAGAGCTATAAGGTTTGATTCTCGCTTAGCTTCACCGCAATGAGACTATCAGCAAGATGTTACCATGGTCTGATTAAGGAGGTCTTGGAAACTTATGAGTAGTTCATTGGGACTTGGATCTAGTGGCTTTTATCAGGTCTTGCTCCCTTCTTGCGCACTCAACCCATCCAAAATGGATTTAGTTGTGGCTTGGCTACAATGGTTTTTCAACTGACTGGACTTGCGTCACCTTCCTTCCAAAGTCACAAGGGCTCACTAGAGCATCCACTAGTGCTATCCATCTCGAGCTTATGACAAGGCTACTCTTTCTGAGCCCACCAGGTTCTCATAGTAAAAAATAGGACACATGAAGATTGGCATTTGACACCTAGACGGAGAAATTATCTCAAAGTTTCAAATATCGACATCGTCCCTATGGACAAGGGTGGATTGGGTGGGCTCTCGGCCTATAAAAATTTGTTTCTTGGGGACAAGGAATTCCAGGCATGTTTGTGCATGCAATATTTCAGCCACCCCTAAGTAAGAACTTGGTTTATGCTGAAGGGCCTCCAACTCTCTTGCCAATAACAGGGATGTGTTACGCATTGTTCATGTTGGGATGAATTCAACTCCCCATCAACTCATTCTTGAGTTACTACGCAGGGTTAGGATTTCGATTTCCGGAAGTTCAACAACAATGCAATGCAAATCAATTCCTCCCATGAGGTTGTGCCCTACTCAGGAGAGTACATTCCACCGCAAGCTACATAATCCCTCATGTGAAGTTATAGTATAAAAGCTAAGATATTGCATTCTATAACATGGGATTGTGGCCCTCATGAGCTCACAGATTGGGTCGACAGTCTATCCCCAATGTAACTTATTAATTGCAATAAAAGAAATGCTTTGTGAAATTTTTTCATAGTTAGTCCAGGTCTTCATGGACTTTACGAACATGGAAAATTTTAGGGGCTAATATTCGTAGGTGGGTTAATTTTCCATGATTTTTCCAAAAAAACAAATCGCCAATTTCCACTTTTTCTAAAAAAGATTTTCCCAAATTTTACAATATAAAATTATTTTACCTTAACATTCGCGAACATTATATAGAGACTATATATAAAATCATTATAAATTTAAATAATTTTACAAATATATAATAAACATTTTATATTTCCATATTAGGAATATGATATTGCCAATGTTTTAACTTAAGATAATTCTCCATCCTTAAAATTTTCCCTCTTCGTAATGCTTCCAACTTTGCAATTCATTACTATTAATTATTTTTATTTTCTATTATTTTTAAAAAAAATAATGTTTATATGATTCTGTAAAGTTTCATAATAACAAAATTTCCAAAACCATATTCAATGAACAATATTTTTTTGAAAAATTTATTTCCATAATTTTTATTATTATTACATTGCTTTAAAACTAAATTTAGATTTTATTATAACTACATATAAATTAATTACAATTCCAATAACTAGTATTCCCTGCCGCTTAGTTTAATTATTGAACTCTAAAAGATATGAACCAACTCCCATATTCGAACAAGGACTACAATGGAGCCACTCTCACTTAGTTTAAATATAGTTAAATTAGAGTAAAAAAACAATAAAGACATACAACTTTATATTAATAAAAATTACAATGGAGGAATGTGCAAGGCAAGTGTAATATGTAGCATTGCTGCTTAGTACCTACCTCTTATGCAAAAAGTAATTGATGACAATATTACTTGCAAAATGTGTTTATAGGGTTTTTCTTAATTATAAAGATTAATATTATTTATTACAAAAAATTGTTTTAAATTTAAACCAATTATAACATAACATCGTATATAATTATTACAAAGTTGCTATTATAATTATTATAATGTTTGCACCAAAAGAGGTTTGATCCCTCTTGCCACACATGTGGAAAGGTTTTCACCTAGAGCATTTGATCCCTCTTGTCACACTTGAGGAAAGGTTTTCACCTCAAGGGATTTTATCTCTCTCAACGCTTAACATATTTGGAGCTAAGATGGATCTAGTATGGTTTAAAACATCTATAATATAGTGAATATTCTTGCATATAACCATTCTCATATATAGCATTTTGGTGGAAACAATTAAAGTTGCTAATATTTTTATTAAATTTCAGGAATAATGTTTAAAACTTGTGTAAAATATGAATGCTTATGTTAGATCCATGTTAATGTCAAATTCTATCTTATATGAAGAGGGATATTTTTAAAAGTGAAAAAGCTTGAGGAAATGTTTGCATATTGAGGGATTTTGATCACTCACAATAGATGATAGATCTAGACTTAAAATATATTTATACTAGATCCGTGAGTAATAATACATCAAAATTTTAGATTGTTTTTATTATGTATGTTTTAGATGAATTTGATCCTTTCAAAATTATTACCAATAAGGTTATATCAAAAGTTACACATGAGATAAAAAAAATAGTGATAAAGCAATAATGTCTAACGATTAAAAGAGTAAATATTGAGAAAATAATAAGATGCATGTAATATATAACATATAAATTACAAAGGTCTTTTTCCATTTTTCCATATTGATTGTAAAAAAAAGAAAGTTTGTAATTTTTTTAGATGGCTTTATTTATGGGGGATTTGAACCTTCAATTTCATAATTTACATAATAAATATCTCATAACACATGATCATCAGTGGATTGCCCCATAGGCTTATGGAAAAAAAATTAAAAATTTTCACTGAAAATATCATAAATAAAATAATATAATTTTTTTAAAATTAACATTGATTTCTCCCAATTTAATCCTTGTGACCTTATAAAGTTAAAAAAATCAACTAAGTCAAAACCATACCATACCAGGTGACTAACATAAGTAATGTTTACTCATAATGAGGAGATATCAAAGTAATGAAAACCATAACAACAAGGATTGTACTTAGATTTAAAGAACTCAGCACTTCATAAAGATTGCATGAGGTAAAGTAAAAAGAATATAAAGTACATATTCACGACAAATTTACCATACAAATTTTCAATAAAATTATATTAAAATAGAAATGTTCCACAAAATACACATGCTCCATACAAAATTAATCTAACTTAAATATTGTTTAACACCCAACATACTCACTTTTTCACACATGAGGGTGCACGAAATTAACATGTTAATTATTCATGGATTTGTAAAGTCTATCCTTTATGACTAAAATTGAAAAATTACTCTCTTTTATATATATATAGACACATGCGTGTTAAAATATCACACTGCTAAGTATATATAGTCATAATGAAAACTAACCCTCATACTGAACAATATTAGTGCACACCTAACGACAAATGACATGTGATCCATCCCTGTATCCCTTATTTTCCACCTAATTAATATAAATTGGAATATTTTGGTTATTCCATGATTCCTTCCACCAAATAAAAAGCAAAATAAATATGGGTAATACAGGATAGGGGAGGGACGCCATTACTTGAACGCGTCCATCTCAGACCGGAACCATGCCATGCATGCTTGTTGAGTTACGATACGACACCTATCCTCTACATGTAAGCACCTATCTATAATACTTGGTGACTAGTTCAACTGGTTTAAGGAGCATTAGGGTTAGTTTAGCCTCATGTCTTGGAGGCTTCTCGAACATGCTATGAATTTTTGTTTGGGTCTAGTTCTTGTTTATTTTTGCTCCCAGGTACTTGCACGACGTTGTTGAAATGTTGGTCGTAGCCATAACCATCCTTGGCATTACAGCGAGTGTGTTATGGGGCAGTTCTGATGCTTGTTCGAGAGGTTGTTCAATTGTTATCATCTATTTTGTCTGGTTTGTTAGGATGTTTTTTCTTCTCCGTCTAGTGTATTGGGATGGGTATTCACTCGCATTCATCCCTGTGGTGAATTTAGCTAAGCTTGGTGTTGGATATGTCTGTTTCATGATCCAAAGGGTTTTTAGGTATATGAGTAATTTTATGAGCTTTATGGGAGAATTTCATTTGTTTTACACAGGTTTAGGGATGTCTAACCACACGGAAGTGTGTGCTGTCTATCTTGTAGGTCACTGTGTGATTTACAATTGGAGCTATGGTTTTTGGAGCATCTAGGGTTCGTGTGGCATATCGGCATGGAGTAAGCCAACGAAATAACCACTGGAAGGTAGGACACTGCCCTACTAGCCTATCTCCCCGTGTTTTTAAACACATTTAGCTGGATGGATTATTGTGCCTTTGTTCAACTTATTTGCCTGTCTTTTTAAACACCTTCAGTTGTGTGGGTTTTTAATTTGCAATTGGAGCTATGGTTTTTGGAGAATCTAGGGTTCCTGTGGCATACTAGCATGGAGTAAGCCGATGAAACGACCACTGGAAGGTAGGACACTATCCTACCAACCTATCTACTCGTGTTTTTAAACACATTTAGCTGGATGGATTAATGTGCCTTTGTTCAACTTATTTTCCTGTCTTTTTAAAAACCTTCAATTGTGTGGGTTTTTGGTTTTGTGTAATTTTATGTATATTGTTGTGGCCCTTATGGATATTTTGTCAGGGTTACATGTTGATATGTTGTTAAGGTTACATGTTCAAATGCATTTGTTGATATGTTGTTAGGGCTACATGTTGACACTATGATTTTTAAGTAACGGTTTGGAGAGTGTTTCTCTCGTAAGGCTCCTAAGTTCTGATGTTCATAGCTTTTCTACACTCTTTTTACATTTGAATACAATGGAATATCATATTAGCATCTATTTTGGTTACTTCTGTCACTAGGAACCAACTCTATCAAATAATTACAACTATTTGTGATCCATGGGGGCTTCAAACTCACCGACCATAGGGCTCTCTTAGCTGGAAATTCTATCCTTCTTGTTAATGGTCAACTAATTGAATATGACTAACTGTAACTCTAATAAGCTAGGCTTGAAGGGCCAATTCTTTCCTTGCTTTCCTTGAGGTAATAAATTGAATCCTTAGCAAATAGGCAGTTAGCCATAACAACTATCTAATAGGCAGTGAACCCATACCTCAAGAGGCAGTGAACCATAGGAACTCTCCTTTGAGTGATTAATTGTTTTGATTGAATGTTAGAAATTTTTTTATTGATAAACAATACTATTTCTTAAGCCATAGAGTTCAATCCCTATAGAAACGGTGCCTTAATCCTTCCATATAACCTTCCATGTTAATTAGCCTATAATTTATTCCAACAAACAAACATGGATTCAACTGGTTGGTTTTTCTTTAGGGAATGGGTACTAAAGGTAAGGGGATCACCTCTTGAAATGGAAAAGGTAAACGGAGAGATTCTATATCATATACTATTTAAAAATTTGGAGAGCGTTTGTTGATATGTTGTTAAGGTTTAGGCTTTTTTGTTTAAAGAGCACTATGGGTTTTTTTGTGTGTTTTTTTGGTGCTAGTGTTGTTTAAGATGCCTTGAACAACCGACAGGACATAATTTTGTATATTGTTTTGGCCCTTATGGTGACATGACACAATTTTGTATATTGGTGTGGCCTTTATGGATATGTTATTAGGGTTACATGTCGATATGTGTTTGTTGATATGTTGTTAGGATTACATGTTGATATGTGTTTGTTGATATGTGTTACGGTTACATATTGACAATATAATTGTTAAGTAATAGTTTGGAGAGATTTTATTGATATGTTGTTAGGGTTTGGGTTTTTTGTTTAAAGAGTATTGTGGTTTTTTTCGGTGCCAGTGTTGTTTAAGATGCCTTGAACAATTGATAGGACACAATTTTGTATATTGTTGTGGCCCTTATGGCGGCATGACATAGTTTTTTATATTGTTGCGGCCCTTATGAATTTTCATGACTTATCACGATCTGTTGTATGTATTTAGGCTGTCACTGGGATTAATATTGAATGGGTCAGTCTCCTTGAATACATTTTGACACTGTAATTGTTAATTAACAATTTGGAGAGCATTTTTTGATATAATGTTAGGGGTTGTCAAAGTCAAGGGCATAAATGTTGCTAATATGCTAGGGTTTCGTCACTTTGTCGATAAGAGATATGTTGCCTCCAATATATGTTGTCTATGATGTTGTCCAATGAGAATATGGTGTTGGACTAATGAGCTAGGGTTTCATGTTATGATATAATGTTGTTAGAACTTAATGTTATTAATGGGTAGAGATTTACTATTTATGATGCCATTGCTACAATGAAAAGATTTTATTGTTTGACTAGGGTTTACATTGTGATCTATGTTGTCATTGATCTTTTGCCTGACCTAAATATACTAGTTTTATGATTCAGGTAGGATTCCATATTGTAATATAGTTTATATATATCTTAAATTATTATGCTCATATATATAATATATATATATAATTCCCAAATATGTAATGCATTTATATATATCTTAAATGATTAGATAGCTAGGGAAGTTGGATTCTTTATTTATTGTTAACGACGTAGTTATTTGTTGTTAATTATTTGCAATGGTCACTGTGTAAACTAGTTTCTTGACCAATGGTATAATGTTGCCATTGTTTTATTTACTATTAATGGCACTCATATTTGTGTAATTATCATAAAAGCAAATCAATCCAAGAATAATGGTGTCCCTCCCCTAATTCGTTAACTTAGAAGTCCTTGATTTATTTATTTGTAGGTTTCTCGTAAAGGAAATGGTCATTGTTTAAGATAGTTTCTTTACCAGTGGTATACTATTTCCATTGCTCAAGTGTTTAGATCACAACATGATTATCCTGGTCATGTTGTAGTTGGATCTTCACATATAAATAAAAATATTTTTTAGATCATAATTCAAATTCAAATTCAATAGAGTTAAAATTCTTAAATTCAATTGATCTAACTTTGATCAAATTATCCCAACAATATAGTTCAATTATCTACAGATTATATTATCCCAACAGAATTCAAATTTTTGAATTCAGTTGATCTACCTTTGTTCCTTGACCATTAACAAACATTCTCCAATGAAGAAAAAATCTCAACTAAATCAAGAAACAATAGAAATAAACTAAGGAAAAGTGATGAGAAAATGCGAGAACACTGAACTAAAACTAGATGTAACTGTGTAGAAGAGAATGGTATTTTCATCATTTGCAATCCTCAATCCGATGAACTAGATAATCCTTAACTATGTAGAAATGTAGCTTCTACTATGAAACCAAACCGAAAAGTGTGCTCCATGGACATAACAGATTAAAGGTTCAATTCCTTCGTTGAGTGAAACAATAATATATAGGATAACCTAATACTGAAAGTGTCTTCAGAATTCTTACTTGATTTATGAACCATGAAATATTATATTAACCATGCAACATATTAACCATGAAATGGACCATGATCCATAAACTATTATAGTAACCATTCAACATATTGCATCCTTTAAAAATTCACATTGTGATGTGGTTAAAAAATTAAGTCATGCCACATCTATGCTCAATGGCCTCCATTTCCTTCAAATCCAAAAATGTTGAGTTGCCCACCTGACCCAAGTATGGTGGACGACCCATGATTAACTAGTTAGGATGTGCCTAAATGTTTCCATATGATTGACTTGAATTTTCTCCTTGTAGCCATGCAGGAACTAAGTCTCCCAAGTTTCCACATTTGTTACTAACCCCAACACTGAGTGGAGGTGTCATATAAAAAAAATAGGATTTAAACCTGCACTGGTAGGGCGATAAGAGGTGGGCATAACCCCTCGCTGATAGTGGGTTACTTGGATGTTAATCAGGTCTTGGTATTGTTAGCCTTGTTGGCATTTGGCCCAAAAAGGGATCCAAAACACTCCTGAGGTCTTCAAAATTTGCTTAAGATCATCCAAAGATCGAAACAGTAACATGCCAAGAGCCCTTGGAAGGGCGGAAAAACACTATGGGGAGGTCAAAACACATGAAAAATAGTGAAAAACCATGTATTGAAGGCATACACAATGCAATGCACAACAGCCATTAGATCTGGCCGATCAACGACCCAGATCTAAGCGGCAAATCGCAATCTGGCAAACGCAGAGGATGACTTAAAGAATGGCGGAAGACACCCCTGATCAACAATCTCCGATGATTGGATCAGCGGGTTGCAATCAGAGGGGACATACGCCGTGTTATATGAAAGACCTCTGGCTTGGGTGATATGCGATTGTGACAAGTCGCATCGCAATATTGCTCGAAACATTGTGAAGGGGTGGGGTCTTTACACATTCATATGTGCGATGCGATTAATCGGACCCGACGGTTATATACATGATGTTGCATAATATTTGAGGTCCGTGGGAAAGCCATTTTCAATGCATTTTTCGTGTATTTCGTTATTTAACGAAATACAAAGGGAACCTTGGACTTGCGATATGCGATAGCGACCTAAAGGGCGGACCTGATAGAGGAATAAACCATATTTAAGGACTTTTGAAGTCCGGAAGAACAGAGATGGGCGGGATTTTACAATGTGCAAAGTTTTCTATTTAAAACAGAAAACAATCATTATTTTGGCAGAATTCCATAATATTGCAGCATTCCTCTATGTTAATATAAAGGGACCGATTGAAGGGATTTCAAAGGCCGAAAACCCATTCGTTTACAGTACAGGTGGCCAACCAGCCTTAGAGGTGTTGTGCCATAATGTTTACATGCTAGGAGAGGGATTTGGCCGAGAGACAGCGGCCGACGAATAGAGGCCAGAAAGGGAAAAAGCACAGTGCAACACAGCCGAATCAACCCAAAGAGATCATGGGGTATCTCTGGCACAAGAGAGCTCCCTGTTAGCGTAGCCAAAATACCAGAATGCGGTTACTCTTCTGTCAGAAGAAGATACCTCCGAGCCCATTCATGCCTAGTCATGGCATCAAGTGGTTGAAAAAACAAAGAGGATAGATTAAGACACTCGGAGCCTTTGAGAGCTCAGGAGCATTGTAAAGGGCCTATAAATGGCTAAGAGTTAAATGTAACAAGGGTTCAACTTCTGGAGACTATTGAGACTTCGCTACTCAAGCTTCTCATCTTCATTCTAGTGAAGACAAGCTTCTTTTGTTGTTATATGTTCAATGTTCATTTTATCTTCTGTTCTAAGCTTGCACTTGAACAGGTGGTTCATGTTTCTTCTGTCTAATGCCAAATAACTGTCATCTTATCTCTGCATTGATAAATTAGATTTGCAAGCTTCTTTTATTGCCTGTAGCTAGCCATTCATATATATTTGTATATGCATCTGCCGGTATGGTCAGTATTCCCCATATATCCATTAAATCTACAAACTATTGAGCATTAGTGGTCTAAAGCCTTATAAAGTTGAGGGTGTTCATGCATGTCTTGAGTGAAAAACAGAGTTGAAATGGTTATCTAGCTTGATCCAAACCATCATCCATTTCAATAGTTCAGAGAACAATATTGAAGATTATATGTTGCCAAGCATCTCCGAGCTACAACCTAGGAGATATTCCTGGAGTGATAACATAATTGGCGCCCTTGCCAGGGAAAGGAAACTAAAGCTCAGCTTCCCTGGGAGACGACACAGATCTAGCTTTGATGATAGACAAAGCCTGGGCACTTCTTTGGTTGTAATCATATATCTGGCGACTCTACTGGAGGCCGAACCTTTTGGCGACTCCACTTCACAGTTCTGGCTCAGTTTGTGAAGCATACTCGGAGAAATCCTCAGAAGACACAAGCTAACACAGTACCTGACCCTGAAAAAATCATCAAAGAAAGAAAGGCATTACAGAAAGGAGCATCAGGTTCAGGTAAACCTAAACAATATTCCATATCTCTTCAAGAAAATCCTGCAATAGAACAAATACATGTTGAGAGTATAGCATCTAATAATAGCAGTGAAGAGAAACTCTCAGAGATTCATAAAGCTCCTTATTCTTTAGGTTCTCCTTTTGTTGTAAGCCCAAAGGAAACCTCACCTCCTATCCATCATACTCCTTTAGTCATATCAATCACTCCTCAGCCCTCTGTCATTCAGACTTCCAGTACCCTTATAGCTACCATAGCTATGGCAGGCCCACAAGCACCTACCAAAATGGAAAGAATCGTAGCTGCTAGTTGTGGACCTCTAGTACTACCCACTCCTTTGAATGCCATGCCTACTGGAGAATATCAGAAGTATATGCCTAAGTTCATTGGGACTGAGGGTGTTACAGCTGAAGAACATCTTGAATCATTCTATAGCTATGCTGATAACCTGGACATTAGTGAATATGATGTTTGGATGAGAGTCTTTGTCCAAAGCCTAGACGGAGAGGCTAGAAAATGGTTCAGAGAACTGACCCCAAGATATATAGCAGGTATTGAGGCTTTAGATGATGCATTCCTAAAGCATTGGGGGGATAAGAAGAATCTACTCTACTACCACACCGAGTTTGGTAACTTAAAGAGGGAAAATGGTGAGTTGCTATCTGATTTTAATAAGAGTTTTAACTGCATGTACAACAAGATACCAGCTAAAGTAACACCCACCACTACCTCTGCTAAACTCACCTATGCTAGTGCTTTTGATTCTGACTTCTACCTACTGTTGAGGGAGAGGCAATGTGCTACTTTGGCTTATATGCAGGATGCAGCCTTGAAGTAGAATCAAACATCATAGTGACAGAAAAGCTCAAAGGTAATGTTGATAGAAGGAGACAAAGGGGCGAGTCTTCATCATCTTCAGATCCCAATATTGATAAAATGACTAAGATGATAGAGTCATTAGCCTCTGAAATCTCCAAATTAAAAGTTGAGCAGCACTCTGGGAAAGGAAGAGTTCCTAATACCTTTGCTCCTAGAAATCCAAATCCATATAGAAGAGCAAATGAGTAGTTGCAGGTTCTGCAAAGAAGCAAAGATGCCAATGAATACCAAAGAGTAAAGACCCCTTTTCAGAACGCAGTCATGGAAGAAGAGCAGCTTGAAGAAGATGATGAGATCCATTGTCTTGAAGACAAATGCAGTGCCACCTTTTTTACTTCAGTTGCCTATGAAAAGTCATTATTCAATGACCAGATTAACCAAGAATGGGATGGTGAAGCTGTTCTGCAAACTGAAGATCAAACTAGATATAATCTGAGGTCAAAGATGAATAATGCCAAGGAAACTCCTGTTCAAAGAGTTATTGTCCCTGTAGTACAACAAACTAATAAGCAGAGGCGACCGACAGTTGATCCCATCATCCTCAAATCTCCAGCTCACGAGGTAAGAGGCCTTGATGAGTCTCCTTCTCCTTTCTGTTTTCAATCAGAAATTCAGAAGCTAAGAATACCTATACCTCTGATTGAACTAGTGAATAATGAATCCTTCAAGAAATCTATCCTTGAGGCCCTTGAGCCTAATGCCATCCAAGCCTCCACCGACTATGTAAATCTGCAAGATGAAAAACCAGCTATTTTTCTCAACCCAATGATTGAAAATTATGAGGACAACTCCCCATCATTCTATGTCTCTCTGACTATTCATGATAAAATCCTTCACAACTGCCTTCTGGACACTGAAGCCAACCATAATCTAATGCCCAAGGTTGTCATGGACGAGTTGGGTCTTGACATTACCAAGCCTTATCATGACCTATTTTCTTTTGACTCTAGAAAAGTGAAATGTCTGGGATTAATCAAGGACCTAGCCATCACTTTGTCTCAGATGCCCATGAAGAGCATGATGATGGATATTGTGGTAGCAGATGTACCCCCCAAGTTTTGCATGTTTCTTTCCAGAGGTTGGATCAAGAGATTAGGGGGAACATTGGAAAATGATCTGTCCTATGCTACTGTCCTAGTTTTTGGAGGTGAAAATAGGATATCGTACAGAGAGGCTTAGTTGGCTTATATCATCAGTGATGAGAAGAATCCCACTAATCATCCCATCTATTTTGTTGACAATGATTTTGGAGTTTGTATTCTTTAGATTGAAGAATCTCATATGCCCTCCACACAGCTTAAGAAACCAATTTGCCAAATCACAGAGGAAGAAGGCACAGAGATTTGGGACATGTTCTTTGATGGAGCTTGCTCCAAGGAAGTTGCAGGGGCAGGTGTAGTCCTTGTGTCCCCCACACAAGAATACATTCATTTATCTTTCAAATTAACTTTTTCAAGTCACAAATAATATATAAGAGTATGAAGCCTTGATATTGGGCTTAAGTGCTGCTAAAGAAATGGGCATCAAAGGCCTCAAAGTGTTTGGAGATGCAGACCTCATTATTCAACAGGTCAATAAAAATTTCCAAGCAAAGCATCCAAGGCTGAAAGCATACAAAGATGAGGTATGGAGGCTCAAGGATTCTTTTAATAATTTCAACATTTCTTACATTCCGAGAATGTAGAACCAGCTTGCCGACTCCCTTGTTGTGTCTACTAGCACGTTTATTCCTCCTTTGCCTCCTAAATTGACGAATGAAGTTTAGGTGAAATATAGACCGTCTCTACCTGACAATGTCAAATACTGGAAAGTTTTTGAAGACGATGATGAAATTAATAGGTTTCTACAAGTCGTTGAGGAATCTTCTGAAATGCACATCGACCAAGAAAATGAAACCATGGAAGAATGTGGCCAGTCCAAGCTAAAGGACGATATCAGCCGAGGAAGCATTGTCCAGCTGCCTAGTAACCATATACCCAAGGGATTGGTGCCTCTAGAGAAGTTGTTCGATTATAATGATGTGCCTTATAAGCCTGCCAAAAAAGAAAATGAGTCTGTTGTTTGTAAACATAATATAGGGAGCCCAACCCATCCAAAATACATATATATGTCCACTCATTTGTCTTATGCCTAAAATTCTGAGTATTGCACCTCCATGAAGTAATTCGCTGATATTTTTGCCTGGGAAGACAGTGATTTTAAAACTTATGACACAAACATCATTTAGCAAAAGATTCCACTGGAAAAGAACACCATCCCTTTTAGGCAGAAATTAAGACCTATCAGCCCTCTCTTATTGCCTTTGATTGAGAAAGAAATTAAGAAGCCGTTGGATGCCAAGATCATAGTTACATAAGGTATTCAAAGTGGATAGCTAAACTTGTGGTAGTAAGAAACAAAAATGGAGAAATCAGGCTTTGTGTTGACTTCAGAAATTTGAACAAGTGCTCTAAAAAAGACAACTACCCCCTGCCTAAGATGGAACACTTGCTGCAAAGAGTTTTAGGGGCTAAAGTAATGCCTTTCTTAGATGGATTTTCAGGTTACAATCAGATCGTTGTACATCCAGAAGATCAAGAAAAGACTGCCTTCACTAATCCTTCGGGCACTTTCATGTACTCCAAGATGCCTTTCGGATTGATGACTATTGGGGCTACTTTTCAGAGGGCCATGGACATAGCCTTTGTGGGAGAGAAGGACAAGTTTGTCCTTATTTACCTTGATGACATAACAGCCTTCACCCGCAATCACAAGGACCATTTGCAGCATTTGAAGAAGGTCTTCCTAATGTCAGACAGTTTGGAATTTCAGTGAACCCAAAGAAGTCACAGTTTGCTCTAGAAGAAGGCAAACTTCTGGGACATATTGTTTCTACTGAAGCTGTGAATATTGATCCAGCAAGAGTTCATGCAATTCAAACATTGTCCATCCCAAGGTCAAAAAGGGGCTTTTAATCCTTCCTGGGTAAGATTAACTTTGTAAGGAGGTTTGTTCCAAACTTTGCAGAGCTAGTAAAGCACATCACTTCCATGCTGAAGAAAGGATCAGAAATAAAATGGATAGATGCTGCAAGAAGCTCTTTTGAAGCCATCAAACAAGCTATCATGGAAGCTCCCACTCTAATCAGCCCAGATTACACTAAGATGTTTTGTATATTCTCTTTTGCCTCTTATGATACACTTGCAGTAGTTCTGTTGCAGAAAAATGATGAAGGCATAGAGCACCCCATGGCCTTTTTGAGAAGAAATCTAAGGGATGCTGAACTAAGGTATGACCTTATTGGAAAACAAGCTTATGCTCTCATAAAATCTTTAAAGGCATTTAGAATTTATATTCTACATTCCAAAGTGGTTGCATATGTACCTTCAGCCTCAGTAAAAGATGTCTTAACTCCGCCAGATATTGATGGAAAGAGAGCTAAATGGATTGAAAAACTCATAGAGTTTAACATAGAGGTGAAGCCCACTAAGTTTCTCAAAGGCCAGGGCCTAGCTAAACTTATGGCTGAGGAAAATTGCAGTTTGTTAGACATAAATTGCATGGCTCAGAATTCAAATGATGAGAAGACAGAGGAAGCAACAGAAGAGCAAAAGCAGAATTAGTCTTTGGCTGAAAATCTAGCCACTTGTGAATGGTATTCCAACATAGTTCATTTTTTGTAGAAGCTAGAAGTCCCTCCAGGGCTTAGCTCAAGTCAAGCCTAGGCCATTAAACTCAGATCAGCCAAATTGTGCATTAATAAAAACCTGCTTTATTGGAAAGACCCATCAGGAATACTCTTGAGATGTCTAGATAAAGGACAATCTGTGGAAGTCAGGCAACAGTTCCATTCTAGCATCTGTGGAAGGCATCATTATTGGAAAACCATAGCCCACAAGATCCTGAGAGCTGGGTATTATTGGCCTACTCTGTTCTCTGATGTGTTTTCCTTTGTGAAATCTTGTGACAAATGTCAGAGGTTTGCAGGAAGACAACAACTAAAATCTCTGCCCTTGAAGCCAATACATGTCAATTGTCCCTTCCAGCAGTGGGGCTTGGACTTTATAGGTGAGATCAACCCACATTCCAGTGGCCAACACAAATGGATCTTTGTAGCCACTGATTATTTCACCAAGTGGATTGACGCCATACCCACTAAGAATTCCAATCATCAAGTTGTCATAAAGTTCTTGAATGAGAATATTTTCACTATATTTGGTTTCCCAACCAAACTAGTCACTGATAATGTAGCAGCTTTCAAGGCAAAATGATTGGTGGACATGACTGAATCCATGGGCACTTGCTTGGTGCATTCTACCTCATATTATCCTCAAGGCATTGGCCTGGCAGAATCATCTAACAAGAGTTTGGTAGGGGTAATAAAAAAACTGTTAGAGGACAACAAAAAGAGTTGGGATTCCAATTTGAAGCTTGCACTGTGGGCTGACAGAGTTACCATCAAAAATTCCATAGGAAATTATCCATTTAAGTTGGTTTATGGTACTGATTTGTTTTCCCTATCCAGCTAATTCTCCCTGTGGCCAAATTCTTGCAAGAAGAACAAGATGAAGGGAATGAAATGGTAAGAATAATGAATAACCTGGTTGAACTACAGTAGATCAGAGAGTAGCTGGTTGAGAAGTCAAAAGCTCATCAGAAGAAAATCAAAGAAACCTTTGACAAGAAGGCAAAAGTGGACAATTTCCAAGTTGGTGATTGGGTTCTCAAATGGGATGCATTTAAGGAAAAGAAATGTAATCATGGTAAGTTTGACTCCTTATGGACATGTCTGTTTGTCATCACTAAAATTCATCAGAATAATACATTTATTCTACACAGTTTAGAAGGAGGAGATGCTTTTGGTAGCCCAGTCAATGGGCGGTTTTTGAAACTTTATTTCATTTAAGGCTTTAAAGCCTTGGTATTGTAAATATGTTTTTTCCAGTTTTTATTTAATTGCAAAATAGACTCGATGCCCAATGGAACACTAGGAGGAAGATTTGATTTTTGTTGTTACAGGAAAGGAATTGTTCTGTAGTTCTTGAAACCTCACAAGTAGGCTTTCATCCCCAGAAGGAGCCAGTGTTAGCCTTGTTGGCATTTGGCACAAAAATGGATCCAAAACACTCTTGAGGTCTTCAAAATTTGCTTAAGATCATCTAAAGATCGAAATAGTCACATGCCAAAAGCCCTTGGAGTGGCGTAAAAACACTATCGGGAGGCTAAAACACATGAAAAACAGTGAAAAACCATGTATTGAAGGCATGCACAGTGCAATGCACAACAACCGTTAGATCTGGTCGATCAACGACCCAGATCTAAGTAGTAAATCACAATCGGGAAAACACAGAGGAAGACTTAAAGATTGGTGGAAGACACCCCCAATCAGTGATCTCCGATGATCGGATCAGCGAGGACATACACCGTGTTATATGAAAGACCTCTAGCTTGGGCGATATGTGATTGTGACAAGTCGCATCGCAATATTGCGTTGGAACATTGCAAAGGGGCAGGGTCTTTACACATTCATATGTGCGATGCGATTAACCAGACCTCACGGTTATATACACGATGTTGCATAATATTTGAGGTCCGCGGGAAAGCCATTTTCAATGCATTTTTCGTGTATTTTGTTATTTAACGAAATACAAACGGAACCTTTGGACTTGCGATATGCGATAGCGACCCAAAAGACTGACCCTATAGAGGAATAATCCATATTTAAGGACTTTTGAAGTCCAGAAGAACAAAGATGGGCAGGATTTTACAGTGTGCAAAGTTTTCCATTTAAAACAGAAAATAATCATTATTTTGGTGGAATTCCACAATATTGTAGCATTCCTCTGTGTTAACAGAAAGGGGCCGATTGAAGGGATTTCAAAGGTTGAAAACCCATTCGGTTACAGTACAGGTGGCCAACCAGCCTTAGAGGCATTGTGCCATAATTTTTACATGCCAAAAGAGGGATTTGGCTGAGAGACAATGGCCGGCGGACAGAGGCCAGAAAGGGAAAAAGCACAGCACAGCACAGCGAAATCAACCCAAAGAGATCATGGGGTATCTTTGGCACGAGAGAGCTCCCTGCCAGTGCAACCAAAATACCAGAATGCGGTTACTCTTTTGTCAGAAGAAGAAACCTCCGAGCCCATGTGTGCCTAGTCATGGCATCAAGTGGTTGAAAAAATAGAGAGGATAGATTAAGACACTCCGAGCCTTTGAGAGCTTGGGAGCATTGTAAAGGGCCTATAAATGGCTAAGAGTTAAATGTAACAAGGGTTCAACTTCTGGAGACTATTGAGACTTTGCTACTCAAGCTTCTCATCTTCATTCTAGTGAACACAAGTTTCTTTTGTTGTTATATGTTCAATGTTCATTTTCTCTTCTATTCTAAGCTTGCACTTGAACAAGTGGTTCATGTTTCTTCTGTGTCTAATGCCAGATAATTGTCATCTTATCTCTGCGTTGATAAACTAGATTTGCAAGCTTATTTTACTGCCTGTAGCTAGCCATTCATATATGTTTGTATATGCATCTGCCGGTATGGTCAGTATTCCCCATCTATCCATTAAATCTACAAACTATTGAGCATCAATGGTCTAAAGCCTTGTAAAGATGAGGATGTTCATGCATGTCTCGAGTGAAAAACAGAGTTGAAACAGTTACCTAGCTTGATCCAAACCATAATCCATTCCAATAGTTCAGAGAACAATATTTAAGATTATATGTACCAAGCATCTCCGAGCTGCAACCTAGGAGATTTTCCTGGAGTGATAATAGGTATGATAGTGTATGTTATGCAATGTGGTCCATACTGTGTTGGACATCATCCTATTCAACTCAAACTAGCTTGGAACATAGTCTTCCCTGCTTGTCACCCCTCCTCCTTTTTCCAACACTTGTTGAACCTTTATTGCCTCCCTCTCTTGGCTTGCCAATTGTTTTTGATGTTCCTTATCTTCCCTTTCTTTTTGTCTTTCCAACCTTTCCTTTGCTCGAGCTTTTGCTGCTGTAATCCTTGTAACTCTTGTTTCCTTGGCCAACTCCTTCTTTCTCTTTTTAGATTCTTGAATTTCATTTCTTTTACATTCAGACTCAAAAGATAAATTCATATAATATTCAGATGTGAGAAACTTTGAACTCCTCCCCAAATGAAGACAATCTAATTTTGAGTCCCTTGATGAGGGCTTCACTCTTTTTACTGGTAGCTTTAGGAATGCACCAAGTATTCTCTGTTTTGTTGTCCCATGCTCCTCAAGACCCGACACTTGGATTTAAACCTATGAGAGAACTGATTGGCCCCCATTGTTGTCTTATTTAGGTAATTCATGCTGAATAGGCTTCTCTTCCAGTGATCCATTATCCAAAAAATAATGAACAAGTTCAATGTTAAACTTTGATGGTTGTGAAGGCATGTCCATGATTTCCTCATTAGTGGTAGACACATTATGTGCGTTGATATTCATCATGGCCTTTGCCAACCATGATGGTGGGATTACTTGGGTTGGCATGCTCAATATATCATTGTTTAATCCTGTTGCATTATCATTTGAAATCATGTTTTCATTTTCATTCGCTTGATCTACTGCCTCATATGGAATATCACATGTAGAATTAGTAGGTGGTTCAGTGGGTGTGATAGCCTCCATGACATTGACAGTTGGTTCATGACCCAACTATGTCTCACTCACATGTTCACCATCATCACCATAAAAGTTCCCTTCAGAAAGGGACATTATACCTTCAACATCAGCAACATATTTGTGGGCATTAACATGGTCTTATAAGTTCTTTGCTTCTTGAACTTCCACATCAAATTCTTGGCTACAACTAGTATCATGCAAAAGAGCATCAAAATTAAGTGGACATATACAAATGCTCCTAAATCCATCCTTGATATTAGAAGGCGTGAGAGCCCTTTTAAATGCTTTACTTGCAATCTCAGCTAGCTCAAACCTTTTTAATTCCACCCCTAGATTCTTTGCCATCCACGAAGCTTGCTCGACCTTGAATATTTCTTGAAAGGCCCAACACATTGACATCAAGGGGTTGTAATCTGTGAGTGGTATGAGTTGACAATATTAACTAGTCAATGCACAACTTGTTGGCCTCGTCAATTGTCTTCATATCCATGTGGTTTCCATGGCCATCTAAAATTAGTAGGTACTTTTTTTTAGGTGACACACCACCTGGTATAGATGCAAAAAAGTGACAAAGCCAATTCAGGAATAGTTCCTTTGTCATCCATGCATGGGGATGTGCAACCATGCATGCACCTGGTTCACAATTATGTATATAGTTTTTAAGTTGATTTTTGGCTTTCAAAAGATAAAATCCTAGGATTGAAGAACCAATTGAATTGACACAACAAAGAATAGTGATCCACTCCCTACCCTTAGGAAAAATCTTAGGCACAGTTTTTCTCCCTCTCTTGGAAATTACCCGCATATCACAATTCCTTCTTTCTTGTAAGCATGTTTCATCAAAGTTCCATATATGGTTTGGGGCATATGAGTGTTGCTCATATGCAGTAGAAAGAGTGTTATAGAACTTGGAGATAATTGCAAGGTGTTGGGTTGTGTTATATTCTTTCCACATAGTTAACAGGAGGTTTGAGGGGTACCTGTAACCCCACTTTATGGGGTCCGGGGCAGCGCCCCGGAAAATTTTGGTTTTGGACCCT
>APFE031063668.1:269813-327246 GCA_000404065.3 Pinus taeda
AGCTGGTAGTCCTGGTTTTGGGATCCAGTGGGAAATCTCTGTGTATACGTGTTTTATGTGTTATGCTCTCGCATTTTTTATTTTTTCCTGTGATTTAGAATTTGTATGCAAGTAATTTCTGTACGGGGTTAAAACCTACACAAGGTGTATATTTAAAGCCTTGTCGCTATCAAGGCCCTCGATGTACATAGCACAAGGTCTAGATGTCTTGTTTTAAACCCACTCCACCATGATTTACTAGGAAACCCATATTTGAAGGGGTTCAGCCTCCCTTGACATATTTGAGCTACTTTTTATTTAATTTGTATAAGCTCTAAACCATGTCCCAACTAGCCCATCTCCTTACAACACTCAACCACCTCGCCCTCCTCCTCTTCAGTCATAATGGTAACAGGCCTCTACACTTTGTATTAGTTAATCCTTTTATCCAATAATGTATGTTAGAGGGAGCAATACCATGTTTTCTTGCAGAAGAATATATTGAATCCATTAAACTCAATGTCATCAATTGCAACTAACATGTCTTACTTTGTCCAGCCTCTGATGGCACTGATTTTCTTTGTTGAAATTTCACCTCGCACTGTGGTTAAAGGTGGCTTTGGGGTTTATGGTGGGATAACCTGATCTGTTGCCACATTTTCCTTTTCAATGACATTGTTGGGAGCATTTGGAGCATTCACATCACCCCCCCCCCTATCCTCATCTAATGAATTGGATTGTAGCTGGGACCCCTTCGTCCCTCGCTTCCTCCTGTTCCTTGTATGGTTTGCAATAGAAACTCTTGGAATGGATGAAGGAACTTGTAGATTTACCATGAAATAAGTATACAATTAATAATACCATGTCAATGTAGTGTTAGTAAACAAGGTAATTCATTGGCCTTTGTAATCAATGAGCAACAACAATCAATGTTTTATTTATATATTGTAACTTCAATATAACGTTTCCTTAATGTGAGCCTTATTGGTGACTAAATACATCTCTGGTCTGAAACTCATAATTGGAAGGGTTTTCACAGATAAAATTTCATATTATAAGAGGCTTGGAATAATTAAATCAAATCACATATAACTCACAAAATGCTTAATCAATTTTCTAGCTTTCTCTTGCATGGTTGTGGGCTTTATTTGATTGATTTGTCTAGGTCTTGAGGATATTCTAAGGTCCGTTTCATGTTATTGATGATTGGAGTGTATTTTTTTAATAATTTCTAAGCTTAGTTCTCCTCAACAATGACCTATTGCAAACTGTAAGAAAAGCTCTGCTATGAAGCATTGCATAAAAAGGCTAATCACATTGAAGATTTGATAACAATAAGTCTAAAAAAATCAAAATTTATTTCATATTAATCATAGAGGTTACTGAGTGTTCTATCCTTGAATCTTGCTTAATTGATCTTGTTGAAAATGGACTAATATTATTTTTATAGTAGTTTGATATTAAATTGCAGGGGTCGGATTTGAGGCTACAGTGGCATTGAAATCCGTTACTAAACTTGGGTATAGTTATTTGCATCTTGAGAAAAATTTAAGGGTTGATCTCATCATTTAATTGACTTATATATACTTTACAGTAAGCTACAATAATCCATGTTTCATTGACAGTGGTACATTGAAGGACTAGTACTTTCATGAGTTAGCTTATTAGTATAGGATAAACTTCTTGGAAAATAACTACCTAATTTCATCTCTCATCGAAGTCTTACTTCTAAGTTCTCCTCTAGAGTCTCTGGATTCTACATATTATAGATCTGTAATCTAGCCTTGAAGCAAATTCTTAAGTAATAGGTAGACTATCATAAGGTTATTAGACTCTGAATGGATTGGGGTTCAAATAAACTCACTGTATCGAGTAACGAGCCTAAATGAATGAGTTAGAACAGGCCCATATCACCGAGGAAGGAATATCTCGCTTAACATATGGTTTTATGCATGTTATTTATTATTGGAGTGTATTTTTCAATAACTTGTAAGCTTCTCCTCAACAGTGACCTATTACAAAATGTCGAAATATATCAGGTCTGTACCATTGCATATAAATTTTAATAAAATTGAGGATTCGATAACAATATCCTAAAACAATTAAAATTTAGTGAATATTAATCACAGAGGTTATTGAGTGTTCTATCCTCGAATCTTTCTCAAACAGTCTTGTTGACAATGGACTAATATCATTGTTATAGTAATTTGATATTAAATTGCAAGGATCAGATTTAATGTTAGAGTGGCATTGAAATTGGTTACTTAACTTGGATATGGTTATTTGCATCTTGAGAATGATTTAAGGGTTGATCTCATCATTTAATTGACTGATATATACTTTCTAGTAAGATACAACATTCCATGTCTCATTAAAAGTGGTACATTGAAGGACTAGTACTTTCTTAAGTTAGCATATTGGCATTGTTGTTGGATTTTCTCACTAGTCTATTCAAGGATATGATAGCCTTATTGGATACTAACTACCTCATTGCATCTCTCATTGACTTCTTACTGCTCAGTGGTCCTCTAGAGTCTCTGGATGTTATCTCTTATAGTTTTGTAATCGAGCCTTCAAGTAAGTTCATAAGTAATAGATAGACTGATACAAGGTTATTAGACTCTAAATGGATTGGGGTTTGAACAAACTCATTGTATTGAGTAATTAGCCTAGATGAATGGTAGTTACAACAAGCCCATATCATCGATGAAGGAATAGCTCACTTGACATAAGGAGAAAGAGGTGGGTTCAAATACAAGATCCCGAGCCTTAAAGTTCATCCTGAGGTAAAGATGAAATAAATGATTCTTTGTTGCACCTCATTTTGCATAGTTGCATTGTATAAGTATCTCTCTCTTACAAATTGCATTGCATATATTTTATTGCATTTGAACAACTAATCTCACTATTAGCAAATTTTTCTAATTCCTTATACTTCTGCTCTTGCAATCTTGTAGTTTTCTCGTCTTAACTTGATAGTATAATAATTAAAAGAGAATTTCTAATATATAGAAGTGATAAAGAGACATTGGTATCATTATTCATTTAAAAGTGCTTCTCTAATCACACCTTTTGATCTATTTAACAAGTGATATTGGCTATAATGGTTTTAAATCTACCCTTGTTTCTCAACAAAAATAATGATAAAATAATCAATATGATAACATTATTTAGCAAAAACAAGCTTGTATGTCTCCAACAACTGATGAATAGAATGAATGTAACATTGTGCACACACTTTGTTGGTATGTCTCTAGTAGCTGATGAATAGAATGAATGTAACACTATGCACACACTCTGATTATATGTCTCCAACAAGTAATGAGTAGAATTAATATTTCAAATGAAAATAAGTAAGGGTTGATGTTTTATAGTTTTTTGATCTAGAATTTAATTGGCAGGGAATATTGGCATGGATTGTCATATCCCAAATTCAAATGCATGTTCTAGATTGATTTGTACATGATCCAATGACTTATAAACTTTCATGGTTGATGCTTTTGCTTTCCTGTGTTTAATTCCTGGATTGAAAGGGTTTGTGTGTTTAATCCCTGAAATAAAAAGGTTGGTGTCATTTATTGCATCCTCTAAACTAACTTCTGAATTGAATGGTGTCATTTATTGTCTTCAATAGGTTGAATGGTTAAACACACATATAGATATGGATGAAAATATTTCACCTATTCTTGTGCAAGTATTACCCAACAATGAGATGTGTTTCTCCATTGGAAATCAATGGGTGACTGTTTGATGGGATAGGTGTACTCCTGAATAGAATTCAATGGAATTTTTTGTAGCTCATTTTGACTTAATTGGAAATTCAGAGCTAGAGGTAGTTGGAACAGTATGTCTTGTCAACTTATAATGTTACAGCGTGTTTGATAGTTTTTTGTCCAATCAATATATGGTCCCATTTTAGACATACTTTAATAACTTATATAACTTAATATAAACTATTTATATACATTTTTTTGATAGTTTATGATGATTTTTTATGGATATAGGGGAGAAATATTGTAACTAGTACTCATCCCTACACAACAATAAAAGCCACTCCCCTTGCATGTAAATGTAATAAAGTCGGAGTGAAGGTGAATCAATGTGAGAGCAATCTCGATTTAGTAAGTCGGCTTGTTTGGCTGGCGTGTTTTCAAAGAGACCCGATCCCGACCTGAAACTGGGCTCGACCTCCTGACCCGCTCTATTGGGACCTCGACATGGAAATTTATGAAGGGTCACGAAAATATAATCTCAAATAGTTGTTTGAATTTGTTAAATTAAATGAAGGGGAGACGAAGAGAGCTGGTTCAGTTTGGGACCCTCCCATGGAATATTTTTTTATTATGTAACGTAACAGTTGTGGTGGGTTGTCATTTTCATGTCAAGCAGATATTTCTAAGGTTTTTATTTTTTATGTTTTTCCTGTTTCACGTGAAGATATTTATTAAAGGACGTGAAGATATTTATTAGAGGAAAAGGTTTTTATTTTTTATTTTTTTCCTGTTTCATGTGAAGATATTTATTAAAGGACGTGAAGATATTTATTAAAGGAAAATTTGAAGTAATTTTTTTGTCTTGACGATGAATCACACTGGTTGGTTCGAAACGCGTCGACAAAAGATGATTTATGTGATTTCGCCAAAAACTCTTTAAACATAATTTTTTTGTTTTTTGTTTATTATTTTAAGTAATTTTTATTTTATATATAATAATAATAGTTTGTGTTATTTTAAAACAGGTAAAAAAAAATTAAAATTTATGAAAACTTTGATAGGAACTTGTTCCGGAGGTCGGTTCATTTTAATTGCAATAATAAAAAAATTAAAGTAAAATTCTTTTTAGCTACACTAAAATCAATTTATTAAACATGTTGAAATTAATTTTGCTTTGAAGTTTGAATTAACATAGAGTAGTGTGACGAGCCGATATGGCGTGTGTGATCCGTGGAACGATTAGCTTGCGAGAGAACTGCAAACTTTTTCCTTTGGTGATTGAACAGAGTGAACGAGGGTTGGATTTCGGCTCAAATGTTTGTGTACCATTTATGGACATCATCTCGACCCCAAACTTGTAAGTGTGTTCGCGAGTAGTCATCAGTCATAGGCGAGCCATATTTCTCATGTTATTGGGCTTTGAATGAAGGGCGGCTGTATATGTCAATTATTTAATTTATACAGCGGCCGTTCATTTTAAAGCCCTATAACATGTGATTTATTGGTTGCAATAGTTCGCGAGCCATCTAGTCAGTCGGTCGGCCAAGAAGGAGTATTTGGTGTGAAGGTATATTCCGACCATAGTCAGGTCCAACCATAGTTGGAAGTGCCGCTATTTTGGAGAACATAAATTTAATCTTCGTACGACTATTAAAAATCGTATTTAACTATTAAATGCGTAAATGAGGTCACTGGAATTTATTGAATTAGTAAACATTAATGCTTCTTTGTATCAAAACCGTCTGCCACATTACAACATTCTACAGAATAATAAATGCACTTTATTGCTACCGCCAGCATTGTTGTAATATAGACTTCTTGTTAGTTACCTTGGATCATTTTTTGAATCAAACTTTTATGTATGTTAAATGGTTTTATTAATCAGTTAATTAGAGTAATTGATAAGTTCACTAGTTTCATATCAATCTGGTCACCAATAGTAATTGATAAGTTCACTGGTTTTGTTGCATTGAAAAGATGATTGGAATATGAAAATGCATTTCAAATAGGAAAAGTATGTGTGCACAATGTCATGAAGGCATTGAAAGAACTATGTTTCCAACACTTTTATAGAGATGAAAACATTAGCATAAATAGAAATTGGGATAACATTCTATAATAAAATATTTTGAATGCTTTAAATGAAAATGTTGACATTGAAGACAAAAATAAAATAACTAGTGATTTAGAAAATGAAACGCCAACTGGAACATTAGTACATGGATATATAGGGTCCTAATGCATCCATAATTTGCAAGACAGAAAATTACTTTCATGCACTTCAATAACAATTAGAAAAGGGAAATTAAAAGGAAGAAAGTTATTACCAAAAGATGTTAAATGCAAACCAAACTTAGAAAATATTCTTAAAAGCGAAATTGGTTACATGCATTTCAAACATATAAGAATTTGTCCCGATTTCTTGCAATAAATGAAGAAAAATATATTTTCCATAATACGTCAACAAGGACCACCAACTTTCTTTTCCAAATTTACAAACGTTGAATATCGATGGATTCCATTGGTCAACACATTGATGAGATTGCATGACAAAAGAAGAAAAATAAAACATATTGAAACAATAGAAGACTGTAACGTTGACTATCTCATAAGGAAAAATGTAGTAACATGTACTCGTTATTATAGGCATATAATTAATGCCTTGAAGAACATAACATCTCAAGATAAAACATTCTTCAGAGATAGTGGATCATTACTTTGTAAATGAATTCCAAAATAGAGGAAGCAAACATGAACATGGGTTGCTATGGGTAGAAAATGCACCAATATATGGAGTCAATAGTAATGCTGACATTGAAAACTTCATCAACAATTATTTGACTTGTAACGCATATCACCTTGATCTAGAGCTTGCAAAAATACATCAACATCACCATACAAAAAGTTGTAAAAAGAGAAAAAGCTTACATTGCATATACAATTTCCCAATTCCACCCATGAGAAGCACGAAAGTTCTTGAACCAATTGGCTTGGTAGACAAGACAATTAATGAGAAAGCTAAATTGTTATATGATATCTTGGAAACTAGAAAATATGATAGCAATAATACTTTTGAAGAATTTTTGCATGAATTACATTTCACTAAAACTAATTACATCATAACAATACAAAGTACAGTGAAGCAACCAATGATTTTATTGGGACAAAAACCCTCTCATATTTGGAACAATAGCTTTGCAAAGAACATGCCACAACTATGGAATGCAAATAGTGATTCCCACTTTGTCCTTAATGCATATGCAACCACATCATATTTCACATCTTACATGACAAAAGTTGACAAATCAATGACAAGTGCATTTAAAAGAATAAAAAGAGAACATGAAAAGAGAAAAGCAAATGCTATTGAAATGATACGTTCATTGGGAAATGCTTTTCTTAATCTCCAACAAATATCAACTCAACAAGAAGTGCATATAACATTTTCTCCTCCATTCAATCATAGTTCACGAGAATACATATTTATAAAAGCAACACCAATGTATGAACTCCCATTTATCCTCAAACCATCGTTCTTGCTACAACAAGAAGATGACAACTCTGAAAATGTAATGTGTAATTCCATGATTGATTATTACATTGGCCAACCTAATGTTATAAATCATGTATGCTATGCTAAATTGGCCTCAAGGTACAACAAAAATGGCACACCCATTTCAAAAAGAAAGAAACCAAAGGTCATACAGTTCATCAGATACGAAAAGAACATTGACTATGGAAACTATTACAGGGAAAAGATTTTTCTATATGTTTCATTTGAAAAAAATGAGAATGCATTGAAGAAAAACTTACTATCACGGGAAACCACTTATATCTTACATGAAAATACAATAAAAATAAATAGAATCTAAATTCACTTATAACATCAAACCAATATGGGGCAATCTGGAAAATGCAATTGAAGGAATCCAAAACAATTCCATAGATCCAATTGATACAATGAAAAAAAAGAAAATCGTTGAACACCTTAGCGAAAAATTTGATTTGGAAATAAATTTGCAATGTTCCAAACACAATGCAAAATAATACAATTGAATATTGGATTCCATTTGTTAGAGCATTCGTTTCTACTTGAGAATGCATAATATCACAAATTAAGAGTAATGTTCAATAGAGAACAATAAGAAATTATCAAATACATTGTAATGAAAAAATGTATGAACATGGAAAGATCATTCCATCTATTCCTAATTAGAGGAGTCTGAACTAGGAAAAATTCACAACAAAAGTAATATTCCAAATGCTCATGTTGAAAATAGCAACAAGAAATGCTAAAAATAGAAGTGATAAAAATAGCACTGCTATAAATAGCAGTTTGGGTACCAGTGCTGAATTGAGCAATATTGAATGAAAAATGGAAGTGCTAAAAATAGAATTGCTATTTTTAGCAGTTCAGGATGGATTCCTATTTTAGTCAATCCCTGGACTAAAAATGGGAAGTAAAATTCGAATTTGAACTTAATAGCTATTTGAAAATAAATTAATTAATTCACCATGAGTTAATTAGTTGTGATGAATCAGACATGAAGTTTATGTGAGGACATGCAATAGTTTCTCTATTAATTGAGGAATTTATCCATCAGTTAAAGAGATAAGGATGAGTTCTAATTTATTAGTAATTAATTGGCTCAGTTAATTGGGTCAAGTCCAGTTAGATTGATTTAAATAGTTTGTTTAAATTAATGTAAGTTCAGTTAGTTAATGCATGCTTGCATATAACTGCTGCTCTTCAGATAACTGAACATTCTCTCATACATAACTCATGCATGTTAGTTCAGACAGAGACCCAGTTGAGATCAAAGGAGGGACAATATACTATCAGTTGGATGGATTTTTCCTATAAAGGAAGCTCATCCATGGAGAAGGATTTATCTCCTTTAGGATTGCGTAGTTGGATCAGAGGTTAGTGAGTGTGTGAAGAGGCCAATTCACACAAGTGACAACACTGGACCCCAAGGAAAATTGCGCAAAGAAATAGGAGGCTTGGAGGGCAGAGGAGAAGGTTTGAGAGAGGCCTTTGACTGTCTATGAGCAACAGAGGGATTGTAGAGAGAGCAGGATAGCTTGTGAGCTGATTCCTTTTGTAATCCGGACTATATTTCCACTTGTATGATAATAAAGAGTTGGGGTTTTAGGCTGAGGCTTTCCCTAGGTTATTTCTTATGTGTTGTGTGATTGATTTCTTCTTATCAGTTATATGTGTTCAATTGATCTTGCTCAATTCGATTAAGATTCAAATAATTGTTTGTAGAAGTGGATCAAGTATTTTGCTTTAGTATATTGCATTATCAAGTGATCTACAAGTGGGAATTTCTACATGGTATTGGAGCAAAGGTGATCAAGGAAGAAAATTATACAAGAAGGGAGAAGTTTGAAGTTTGTGATTATTGAATATAGAAATCAAGTTCTTATCACATCTCTATCTCACCTATGGCGTTCAGTGGTTTAAGACTCGAGTATGCCCTTGATGGAAGCTCGAATTATATAGCCTGGAAGGATTGCATGGAAGTAGTATTAGAGGATAGCAGTCTAACGGACTTCATTGATCAAGAAGTCCCCAAGCCGATTGATGCTACTCAATTGGCGGAATGGAAGAAATGTGTGGCTAGACCAAGGAGAATCCTTCTGGAGGGAGTTCGAGACCACATAGTCTCGAGTCTCCATGGGAAGGAGACACCGTTTTCAATGTGGAAAACATTGAAAGATATATATCAAAATAAAAATGATCAGAGTAAGCTGGCGTTGAAAGACAAGCTTCGGAAGATCAAGTGTGAAAAGGGTGACACGATCTCTACATATTTGAACAAGCTCACCACATGCAGGGATGAACTTGGAAGAGTAGGGATCATGACCGCTGATGATAACATGGTGATTCTTGCGCTCCTCGGTCTTCCTAAGAGTTGGCATAGCTACTAGGACTCAGTTAATGGAAGAGAGAAACTGCCAGATTGGGAATGACTTTGTTTGGATCTGATGCAAGAGGAGATAAGAAGAAGCACCAGAGATGGTTCTTCATCCATGGAGGATGAAGAAAAATGTGCCCTAGCGAGTAAGGTGAAGAAGGGGAAGGAGAAGGATTCTCTTTCCAAATCCAGTTCTTCCCAAGGTGGGAAGAAGTTTGACAAATAAAAAGTGTGATGCTTTCCTTGTCATGAGGTGGGCCATTTTGCTACAAATTGTCCATTGAGGAAATCGAAGAAGGGATCCATGGAAGGATCAGAAGGTGAGGCACTGGTGTCACAGTTCGAGTTGGATTTCACACTGTTTGCATGCATGGTTTCATCCATGGTGGGAAGTGGTTGGCTTCTTGATAGTGGAGCTTCTTTCCACATGACGGACGATAAGAGTTTGTTTAGTACTTTGGAGGATAAAGATCTCCAGATATTCATAGCGATGGGTAATGGTGAAAAGGATAGTGTCTCAGGTGTAGGCACAATTATTTTTCAGAGGGAGCATGGAGCTCACATTACCTTGACCGATGTCAAGTATGTACCAGGACTGAAGAGAAATTTGGTGTCAATCATGATGCTAGAAGATAGAGTCTATGATGTAGTCTTTAGTAAGGGAAAGGTTTTCCTTTGACACATCACCACTAGACAAGTGAAGTAGATTAGTTCACGGGTTAAGAACCTGTATGCCCTTGAGGTTCAAGATGCATGCAAAGCCTTGAGGAGCAAGGCAACTGATGGAGACTTCATGGTTGAGAGGGAGAGTACATTACCTCTCAACATGCAGCACCAGAAGAAGTCTCAGACAATTGTGGAGGAGCCACGATTGGTGAAGCAGCTTCAGAAGGTTGTGGAGCAGCCACAACTGGGGAAGCCGAGAGGAGACAGAGTGGAGGCATCCACTCATGCAAAGACCTCCAGTAGGGGGACATTTTGAGCCAGGTTGGTAGAGGGATCACATGCATCCATACCTCTAGGTAGGAGGTGGGGCGATATGGAGTGATCGTCTCAAGAAGGCTGGAATAGGGGCAGGATCCTTGAGGTACCCAACCTCTTTGATTTGATTTTGCTACAGGAGCCCTGATGACGAGTAACAGGACTGGCTGAGTGGGTAGAGATAGATGCTAATGGAGTGGCAGAGAGATCTACAGTGCAGGAGTCCCAGGACTGTGTAGAGATAGCAGGCTGCAACAATGCGAGAGGCATAGGAGTGTTAGAGAGGGAGCACTTGTCAGCAGCAGGTAGATCTTCAGCATCAGATTATGTTTCTAGCCCAATGGAGAGGTCAGTGGGGAGTTTTCTTTGTTTCTAGAGTTGTTGGAGCAACCACACTTGGTAGAAGTGTTGCATGCAGAACATTACAAAGGTATAGGATTGGGTTCGAGTTGAATGCCTTTATTGTTGAGAGGGAGTGTTGAAAATAGCTATAAGAAATGCTAAAAATAGAAGTGCTAAAAATAGCACTGCTATAAATAGCAGTTTGGGTACGAGTGCTGGATTTAGCAACAGGGAATGAAAAATGGAAGTGCTAAAATAGCATTGCTATTTTTATCAATTTAGGATGGATTCCTATTTTAGTCAGTCCCTTGACTAAAAATGGGAAGTAAAATTCGAATTTGAACTTAACAACTATTTGAAAATAAATTAATTAATTCACCATGAGTTAATTAGTTGTGAAAAATCAAACATGAAGTCTATGTGATCCTCATGCAATAGTTTCTCTATTAATTGAGGGATTTATCCATCGGTTAAAGAGATAAGGATGAGTTCTAATTTGAGTAGTAATTAGTTGGCTCAGTTAACTGAGTCAAGTCGAGTTAGATTGATTTAAAAAATTTGTTTAAATTAATGTAAGTTCAGTTAGTTAATGCATGCTTGCATATAATTGCTGCTCTTTAGATAACTGAATATTCTCTCATACATAACTCATGCATGTCAGTTCAGATAGAGACCTAGTTGAGATCAGAGCAGGGATAGTGTACTATCAGTTGGATGGAATTTTCCTATAAAGGAAGCTCATCCATGGAGAATGATTTATCTCCTTCAGGATTGTGCAGTTGGATGAGAGGTTAGTGAGTGTGTGAAGAGGCCAATTCACATAAGTGACAACATTGGACCCCAAGGAAAATTGTGCAAAGAAATAGGAGGCTTGGAGGGCAGAGGAGAAGGTTTGAGAGAGGCCTTTAACTGTCTATGAGCAGCAGAGGGATTGCAGAGAGAGTAGGATAGCTTGTGAGCTGATTCTTTTTGTAATCTGGACTATATTCCACTTGTATGATAATACAAAGTTGGGGTTTTAGGCTGAGGCTTTCCCCGGGTTATTTCTTTTGTGTTATGTGTGATTGATTTCTTCTTATCAGTTATATGTGTTCAATTGATCTTGCTCAATTTGATTAAGATTCCGCATAATTGTTTGTAGAAGTGGATCAAGTATTTTTCTTTAGTATATTGCATTATTAGGTGATCTACATGTGGGAATTTCTATAGCTCATATGGCTTTATGATGCACACTATTCAACTAATCCTTTGAAACCAAGGGGGTTTATTCTAGTATACATAGGCAAAGCTACATATAATGAAGGTGGTACAACTGTCCATTCTATGCTTCTTATGCCTTTCAACAAGTCTTCCCCTACATCACTTAACAATGAAACATTATATGCGCTAAGAAAACTTTACCAAGAATTGAGACTAGTTTCCATTGATGAGGTTTCCCTACTAGGAAATTGTTTCTTGTTGTGCGTTGAGGATCAATTGAGAAACACTAAACTTGTCTAGACAAAATATTTTGGGAATGTTGACATCATATTTTGCGGTGATCTCTATCAAGCATAACCAATACAAGATTCTCTTATATTTGAACAACCTATTCTCAACAAACAACCAATACCATATGACTTATGAATAGTGAATGTAAAATGCTACGAATTTCATATTACAATGTGCCAAATCGCCAAGCATAAATCTCAATATTATATAGAATGTGAAAAAACACTCAAATAGAGGATGAGTTGTTATATTTGAACAAAAATTGTGTTAGTCATGCACCTATTGACCCTGCTTTCCCCTATCCTTTTTACAAAAATAAAGACATTTCTTTGCACAAAAAGAGAATGTTGTCAATTGTTCCCAATGTCGAAATTTTCATCAATGCAATCGACCAAGAAGATGAAAACCATGGTGATTTCCCTTCACATTTACATACAACAACATTGCCTTCACAAATAGTCGTGAATTAATTAAATATGTCAGTTGAGATCTATGCTGTAAATTATGATTCACAAGATGGCCTTGTTAATGGAGGATATGGAATCATTAAATTCTATACAAAAACAACTGAAATTGATGCCATATGGATCAAGTTCTTCGATACAAACATAGGGCATCGCCAAGCTAAAAAGTTGGCTCACTTATATAGAAAAGGCATTTTTGCAAATTGGATCCCCATATTGCGAATAGAAAAATAAATAACACCATTAACAAAAACGGGTTATATCAAAATACGAAAACAATTTCCTATTCAATTGGCATGTGCACGCACAATACATAGATCACAAGGCCTCACACTAGACAACCTTGCATTTTATCCTACTGAAATATGGACTCATGGATTAGTGTACACAACCTTGTCTCGTGCGAGGAACATGCAATCCTTGTTCTTGTTAAAACCTCTATAAAAACAAAGCTTCAAAGTTAAGTAGAAAATAGCAGCTAAAATGGACCGTCTATGAGAAATTGCAAAACAGGAACTAGATTACAATTATAAATCTTTGCACGCAAATTCATGCACATTAATTCTCTCTCTAAAGATTCACAACCTAGAAATGTATATCAATGATGTCGTCGATGACTATGATATAATGGATATTGGCATTTAATGTTTACAAGAGACACATTTGAAACAAGACATGTTGCAGAAAAAATTCAAAACCTTCAATTGTGTATTAAGGCATAAAAAACATGGATTACTCATATGCTTTAAAGAAACCATAATAATTGTTGAACATATGAAGTTTGAAGAAGACAATGTAGAAGCATTGATGGAAAATCATTCTACATGGAATGCAAATTACAATTTTGAATGTCTATGTAACATCTTATGCCACATTTCCCAATATACTAAATATAATTGAAATAAAATTATGCAATATATCCATTGGTAACTAATACTCATCATAGGATATGTCAATGTTAACATGTGTCAAAGTAACAATAAAACAAAGACTTTAACAAATTATATGCACAACTACAACCTCCATTTCCTTC
Source organism: Pinus taeda (assembly GCA_000404065.3). Classification (NCBI taxonomy): domain Eukaryota; kingdom Viridiplantae; phylum Streptophyta; class Pinopsida; order Pinales; family Pinaceae; genus Pinus; species Pinus taeda. Next base: position 283,741 of record APFE031063668.1, read on the forward strand.
TATATACATAACTATCTGCCCACATCACGCATTGATCATGTATGGTCTCATGTAACACACAAATACAAGATCTACAAGCTAGATACATATTGGTCAGATCATGATACAATTTGTCTCATAATGGACCATACATATGCAAATGAATAATAAAACATATTGAACTCTTTCCATATTTCAGTTAAATAATTTTTTCCTTCTTTTGTCGCCATTGAATCTCTACTAATTATTAATGTTATTTTACAATCATATTCTTCATCCATATCGAAACAAGCCTCTAATGCAATTCCCTTTTTTCTATAGAACCAAAATGGGTCAAAGCTTCAGTGACAAAAAACACAAAAGGAAAGTATTTACAAATTTTGTTTCTACTTCTATGTGGTTTTTTCTTTTCATTTATAAATTTGGTTTCCATGTATACATTGTTGCTAATTTCATTTTCCAACCCATTATAATTTGCAACACAACAAATCCCTTGCATCCTTGAGCGGCAAAGAAGTTCAACATGAAAACAAGAAAAAAAAAATACAAAAAGAAGCAACAAGGCAAGTTAATTTATGCTCATCACTTATTTTCATATGTCACATCTGCAATATACACATCAACATGGTCTCCTTGTAATTGACTCTAATTTGCTCAATATTTCCACAACCCAAATGCATTGTCAACCATTCCAATATCAATTAAAGAATTGAACATCCGCAAAATTCAAAAATTGTTCCATGACGATGTCATGGTTGTTCACAACACATTTTTGGAAAAATAAAACAAAACATGTCAAATATCGTGTGCCGATTTGCTTGATCAACAATGATTGATGACAATTACAATGGTTGTTCCAAGTCACCTCATTGAAAAACACAACAAAAATATCTTTCCATGAAGGCGAATTGCAATAAAAAAATTCCAGATTATACCAAAGACAAACTATGATTGTGGTGACTGTGAACATATTCTATTGTTAGACAATACAAGCACTGTAGATAGAATCAACACAATTTGCACATAATACAATTTTTTTCTAAATGCAACAATAAAACAATTGAGAAAAAGCATAAAAACATTTCCCATAGGAATAGTTGCATCATTTGTAACAACAACTCAAAAAGTTGGAATTCAATATACACTACAAATTAGAGACGGGAGCTCTGAAGATGATAAAGCATTGTTAACATGCTCATGCTTCTGCCACTCACCCATTAGTCTTATGCATTTCAGCTTATCGTCTACATACAATGTCAACAATTACATTTTTTTTTAGGTCCTTTATGCCATAGCTACAAGTAATTTCCACTTATCTACAATGAAATGAAACAATAATTGCAAAATGGAGATATGCCAATTATGCTCTTGAAAAACATAACAAAAAAAAAGACCTCAAGGAAAAAGCATACCATACAACACAAGCCATATTCATCACACACTTCAATATTGAGATAGAACAAGACCTCAAGAAAATAATCGATAGACAAATCCAGGTAAATACATACCCAATAATCTACTTAATTTTCATTCTACAAATACTTATTTTTCATTACACATCTATTGAGTAGTCTTCTTCTTTTCTAAATGGTGCAAGGAACACTTATCGTTGCAAATGCATACTCAAAACCATTTGAGCTTGTTGATGCACTTTGTAGTTGCCCAATTTCACCATTTGAGCTAATTTCATCAGCGCATTGTACATTTTGTGTTAAATCAAAATATAAAACCCCTTTTCTCTTTCTACATTTTATTAACTGCATTATAAGAACTCCTAATAATAGCACCATGTGATGTTTCCTTAGAAACAGGCTAGTTCTTAAGAAACTACTGCCTGCATTGGCTCAATTGTCTTGTGAAGTATATATGAAAAACAAAAAAGCAACAACAATTTATATGTTGCACAATTTACAAATTCATGGCCTTTTCACTCTAAATAGTGACAATAAAATTTTAGATGCTAACAACAACAACAATTATAAAAAACAAGCTAGATCTTCAACTAGCAAGTTTGTCTTCTCTCTTAAGGTGTCATCCTTATTCTTTGACCTTTAGTTTTTGGTCATATAACAAAGTGCTCTAATTTCTATTTATACAACAATAATGACCACTTCATATTATTTTTCCTCATGTAGGGGTGATCAAAGTTCATAAACAATACTTTGGACTATTATAGATTTTAAATGTCAATGTTGGAAGAATAATGAAGATTACCGTGTTCATTATTTATGTCAAACAAAAGAATTCCCTTTTTGTGAATAAGATATTACTATAACAATATTTTAACTTTTTAAATTGCATAAATGTTTTCAAACATTGTGTGTAATTTTTTATTTAATTTTGTATTTATTGTTATTTTACAATTCCACTTTTTGTTAATATGAACTATTAATTACTCTACTTATTCAGAAAATGTCATTTCTAATAGATTAAATAGATTTATAATGTTAAATTCTATTTAGCCAAAGTATTGTGATTTGTTAGATTATATATCATCATTGTTTTTAAAACATGTGGAATGCTAATTTTTAATTATATATATATATATATATATATATATATATATATATATATATATATATATATATATCTTTCACATTTTTCTTTAGATATCAAATTTTCTTTCAAGCACCTGAAATGCAATTTTATATTATGCTTTCTAAATTCGATTATATATCCATGTCATATGAGCGAATTGACTTGAGTTCTAGAATTTTGACTATTAACTATATAATTTTGATTTTATTAACAAAACTAAATTTAATACCAACCAATTATTAAGTTTCAACAAAGTTGTTGAATGTTTTTTATGTCACGGTAAAAATAAACAATTTCCACATATATGAGCTTTATAAGTGCTTGTGCACGAGTAACTTGACTTTATTATATATTTTTGAACTAAGTTTCACATGAGTGAATTGTCTTGTGATTTAGACTTTTAGCCTTTTACCATATTTTCAACTAAATTTGATACCAACCAACTATTAAGTTTCAACAATGTTGTTGAATGTTTTTTTATGTCACGGTAAAAATAAACAATTTCCACATATATGAGTTTTATAAGTGCTTGAACACGAGTGACTTGACTTGGTTTTAGACTCAACCATTTGATTATATATTTTTGAACTAAGTTTCACATGAGTGAATTGACTTGTGATTTAGACTTTTTAGCCTTTTACCATATTTTCAACTAAATTTGATACCAACCAACTATTAAGTTTCAACAATGTTGTTGAATGTTTTTTTATGTCACGGTAAAAATAAACAATTTCCACATATATGAGTTTTATAAGTGCTTGAACACTAGTGACTTGACTTGGTTTTAGACTCAACCATTTGATTATATATTTTTGAACTAAGTTTCACATGAGTGAATTGACTTGTGATTTAGACTTTTAGCCTTTTACCATATTTTCAACTAAATTTGATATCAACCAACTATCAAGTTTCAACAATGTTGTTGAATGTTTTTTTATGTCACGGTAAAAATAAACAATTTCCACATATATGAGTTTTATAAGTGCTTGAACATGAGTGACTTGACTTGGTTTTAGACTCAACCATTTGATTATATATTTTTGAACTAAGTTTCAAATGAGTGAATTGACTTGTGATTTAGACTTTTAGCCTTTTACCATATTTTCAACTAAATTTGATACCAACCAACTATTAAGTTTCAACAATGTTGTTGAATGTTTTTTTATGTCACGGTAAAAATAAGCAATTTCCACATATATGAGTTTTATAAGTGCTTGAAGACGAGTGACTTGACTTGGTTTTAGACTCAACCATTTGATTATATATTTTTGAATTAAGTTTCACATGAGTGAATTTTCTGATTTAGACTTTTAGCCATTTACCATATTTTCAACTAAATTTGATACCAACCAACTATTAAGTTTCAACAATGTTGTTGAATGTTTTTTTATGTCACGGTAAAAATAAACAATTTCCACATATATGAGTTTTATAAGTGCTTGAAGAGGAGTGACTTGACTTGGTTTTAGACTCAACCATTTGATTATATATTTTTGAACTAAGTTTCACATGAGTAATTTTCTGATTTAGACTTTTAGCTATTTACCATATTTTCAACTAAATTTGATACCAACCAACTATTAAGTTTCAACAATGTTGTTGAATGTTTTTTTATGTCACGGTAAAAATAAACAATTTCCACATATATGGGTTTTATAAGTGCTTGAAGACGAGTGACTTGACTTGGTTTTATACTCAATCATTTGATTATATATTTTTGAAATAATTTTCATATGAGTGAATTGACTTGTGATTTAGACTTTTAGCCATTTACCATATTTTCAACTAAATTTGGTACCAACATTGTAACTATTAAGTTTCAACAATGTTGTTGAATGTTTTTTATGTCACAGTGAAAATAAACAATTTCCACATATATGAGTTTTATAAGTGCTTGAACATGAGTGACTTGACTTGGTTTTAGACTCAACCATTTGATTATATATTTTTGAACTAAGTTTCACATGATTGAATTGACTTGTGATTTAGACTTTTAGCTATTTACCATATTTTCAACTAAATTTGATACCAATCAACTATTAAGTTTCAACAAAGTTGTTGAATGTTTTTTATGTCACCGTAAAAATAAACAATTTCCACATATATGAGCTTTATGAGTGCTTGTACACGAGTGACTTGACATGGTTTTACACTCTAAAGCAATTGACTATATATTTTTGAACTAAGTTTCACATGAGTGAATTGACTTGGGATTTAGACTTTTAACCATTTACCATATTTTCTTGGTTTTATTAGTAAAGATGGAATTGATATCAACTCATGATTAAGTTTCTTATGACTTTTCTCTTTTTTTTTTTTTATCTTATGGTAAAAATAAATAAGTTTCACATGGATGAGTTGTATTTATGAGTGAATTGATTTGGGTTTTAGATTTTTAGGCATTGATTGTATATTTATATTTGTATTTTTATTAGTGAAATAACTACTTTTCATTAAGATTGTTTGAATTTTTCTTTTGTTATATAAGTAGGCTAAGTCTAAGTTAAAAGTGGCTTTCATTTTTAACTTTTCTCATAAAATTTGAACTTGAAATGTGATGAGAGTAAACCACACATAAACTAACTAACTTATACATTCTATAGATTTTTCTCTTCTTATATTTTACTTTATAAGTAGTTTAAATATATTAAAAAATAAATTTATTTACTTATAAATAATTAAAATATATTATAAAAATAAATTTATTTATTTTATAAATAATTAAAATATATTATAAAATAAATTAATTTTATTTTTAATTTTTTTTATTTCATTTTATTTACTTAACCTTATATAAACCTAATTTTTATTAAAAAATAAACCCACTTAAATTCAACTAATCCGCACTTTATAGATTTTTTCTCTTCTTACATTTACTTTATAAAGAATTAAAATATATTATAAAAATAAATTAATTTTATTTTTAAAATTTTTAATATTATTTTTATTTTATTTAATTTAAAGTAGTTCGTTGGATTTCCTTGAATTTTTTCCCTGTATTTTTATATCTATGGTTATAGATGTCTTTCCTTTCCTTGAGAGTGAACACGTGAAGTTGTATTGTAATAATGGAATTATTTTGATTTCTGGTTTTTAATTATATAATGTGTTTATTTTTTATTATTGAAAGATTGAATTGGCATAAAGTAACACATAAATTTCGCACAGATGAGTTTGAGCTTAATCTAATTTATTGACCAAATAATTTTTTTATTAGAATTTGTTTATATAATTTCAAATAAGATTGTGATTTTTTGTTGTTTAAAATATATTTTTGAATGCATAAATGTATTCAACTCCTCAAAAATCTATGTTATATTCAAATTCTATCAATTAAATAACTTAAACTCAAATTCTTAAAAATCAAAACCATATTTTGGTTAAAATTAACTAGAAAGAATGCTATTAAAAGACAATTTAGTCTATTAATTAGAGTAGACACATGACTTTGTCTAGTATTGACTTGGGTTTTAAAATCTTAACCATCAACTATGCATCTTTTGTTGGAAAATTGATATAAGCAAATGATAAATAAGGTTATAGGTTTTGTTTTGTTTTTTTGTCTTTTTTTTTGGTTTATCCTCTATGTTTATTTTGAAATAAATGTTTTTAAAATTTTAATTTAATCATTCATAATTAATAGATGAATAGTAAGGAGTTAACTTTTAAGAAATATTTTTATTGACGGTCTAAATAAAAATTGAGATTTATGTTAAAAATAGTTGTCTTTTGATCATTTCAATTTAATTAAAAAATATTGTAAAATTAAATTAAAAGAAAATCTATATAAACTTTTTTCATTGTGAAATGAGTTATTGGTTTTTTGGGGCGTACAATATTGATAAGTCATAATATTTCCACATGGTAATATAATATAGTCTATTTACAATTTAAAAATCTCATGATAAATTGAGGTGAATCTCCATTATATATATATATATATATATATATATATATATATATATATATATATATATATATATATATTATAATATATATATATATATATATATATCACTCATTTATTAATTCTTTTAATAATAATAATAATATAGTTATAATTTTTTAATTTTTATGATTTTTTAAAATCATGATAATGAGAATTGTATTATAAATAAATGTTTTAAAACTTATAAAAAAATTGATATCTATCAATATTTCCCAGCTATTTAATTTAAATAACCAACGTAATTATATATTTTTTATTTCCGAGATGCGGGTGTACGTCAAGATTAATATGCTGGCGGAAAAATGGGACGACAAGTGCCCTGGCCACATGGCCCTTCGTAATCCCGACCACCAAACCATAAAACGACTTAACAACGACCATAAATGGCAATTAAGTTGGCAGTGTAATCAATCCAACTGCGTCTACCCACCTCGGCTCGGCTTAATGGAGACCTCTGGTAATGTTAGTTCCACTGCCATTGTCTCTAATCCTTTGCCTCTGCAATGCCATTTTCCACTGGCCGCAGCGGAACTGAGCTCACACACTGCTACGGGTAGGCGTTGCAACATTCTATGCTGCATTGAAATTGGCTCGGGCAATCATTTTACAGAGAGCTTGATCTACAATTTTATTCTCCACCCCGTGTCTGCTGCTATTCCTTCCTCTGAGCCGACCTCTGAACCTGGTGCTTCCTCTCATCACTATGAGTCGTCTCCCAACAGACATTCTCCTCCCCCTGGCATCAAAATGCCTAGGATTCGCCACAAAATGCGAAGCAAAAGAGGGAGCACCAGAGGTAGATTACCTCGCTCTCCACCGTCTCCTGCCTCAGACGCCTCCTCCCCCTCAGCTCAATTGACCACAAGCCGATATCCAAATACTCGCAGAGGCAGAGGGTGCTCACGAGCTTTCCACCTTCAACCGACGCATTCTGACTCTCCACCCATTGAAATCCCCTCCAGACCACAACAACCCCTCCGCTCAGCCCAGTTCACCTACCGCTGCTCCCTGAACCAACCCACCATAACTGCCACCATCTCCATTACCTTCCACGAGGAGCCATCAACCGGAGGTGGACGCCCTACCAGCGAGGAGCCAGCCAAGGTCGAGGGAAGATCACACTGTGCAGGGGTGAAGCACGACACTCCTCAGGATAAGGAAACTGTGGAGGAGAAGGACCGAGACCATCAGGCGGAAGATGGCACATGAGCAATGCAGCAGGAAGAAGACAACATGGATGCACACAGGTGTTTCATCGTTGAGGAACACCCGTCACTGCAACATGACACTTGACTTGCCAGCGTGACACTTGACCGACCACACAACATGCCACGTGTCTTCGAGTCTCAGGTTCTGGGAATTATGATATATGGGTTTTTTGGGGCTTTTTTGGAAAACTTGTTGTCATTTGGTTTCTTTGATGATTTTTTAAAAAACTAGTTAGGTACTATGCTTAATTGCTGGTTTCCCCTGCGTGGGCAGCAAGATAATATTTGCAATTTCATTTTTGAACTAGACTAGTTTCCCATTATGGGCAGTCACAATTCTGTTTTGCTGTTATATGCGCCAAACCCTCAGTGTACCATTATGTTACAGTTATAAAATTTAATATAATTTAAAAAAAATTATATATATTTTATTTTATTGATAAATTAAAATAATAATAAACAACAACCAAATTCTACGTGAGTGAGTGAGCTTGCACCATAAAAGTGATTTATTAAAGTAATAATAAACCACAACCAAATTCTACATGAGTGAGCTTGCTTGCATTATATGTTGGAGTTAATGCTTACATTCCATATTTAAGAAGTTGGTTTGTGATGGTTGAAAAATTCTCTCAACCTCTCTATCTAATTTGGGAATAAGTTGGATCTCAGAAACTCTATTTAATAGAGTAATTTGAATGTAAATCTGTGTGTGTGAGTGTCTTTGCACATACACCATTTGTGCATAATATATGATTGAGTTTCTGTAATTGTGTTGTTTTAGCTATTTTTATCATGGTATCAGAGCTAGATCTGAACCTGTGTTGTGAGGAGGTGCATCTGGATGTTAACCTGGCTGTTGCAACCTGAGTATTCTGGACGGAATCGAAAACGACCCCGTGGATCGGCGTACCGACGAAATCTTGCGGCGGATCGGAAGTCGGCGTGGAACCTTGCGCTACGTTCTTGAAAAGTGGTGCGAGGGTTTTTTCTCAGCTATTTTTATCAGCAGCTTCATTAAGAATGTTGTCGCTTCATTCCCAACTATTTGGATAATCGCTTTGATCTCACCGCAAATAAATTTATCATCTCCACGCCTTCATGTTGATGGACAGGTGAATTTGCCAAATGAATTTGGTTGAAAGGAGATGCCATTAAGAGTTTCGCCAAACCAGAGAAGCCGAAGAGCTACAGCCTGTTGAGATTGATAGTGAATGTGTTGTTGCCGTCACTGTTTGTCGAGGTCGCTATGGTTGCCATGCTTTTTACAATCTGTGGTGAGATACATGGTCTTGCCTCTCGACAATCCAATAACAAGTATGGATCCCCAAGTGGTGGTTCTTTTCTCTGGAACGTGTATAATACAGTATGGAGGTCTGAGCTTGGCCATAGTTAGAAATTAAATGCAGATCGATATATAACGGCAACAGATTTTTGGGTTTTATATAGTAGGATGTTTCATTGTCGAGGTGTTCAGTGCTATCGTATTCATAGCCATTATATTGTTGGTTCTGTTCTCTGTCTCAGTGAGCTGGCAAAACCATTCATATTATGATGAATTCAATGAAGAGAGTGAATCTATTAAACTCTTTAAAAATAACCAGCAGTTCAACTATGTGTCTGATGCCAGTACTTAAAGATCAAGTAGCAGTAAGGCTCAATATGGATGATTGTCCAAATAGTATGGCAGTTGCGGATCTAGGGAAGGATCCCTCATTAGTGGTAGACATGGAAGTGGTTTCCTAATGAGGTTATGCGACAGAGTGGGATGCTGTCTAGTAATTGACTTCGGGAGGTCCTTGATTCGGGAGTTGAGGAAGGGAACTCGGGAATCCAACTTGCCAACTACACATTTCCAAGGGTTATGAGGCAACTTGATGGAGCATCTACTGGTAAGCTTGATTATTTTGTTATTTTCATGTAATGTAATCATTAAGGGGGCATGTTGGAGTTAATGCTTACATTCCATATTTAAGAAGTTGGTTTGTGATGGTTGAGAAATTCTCTCAACCTCTCTATCTAATTTGGGAATAAGTTGGATTTCAGAAACTCTATTTAATAGAGTAATCTGAATGTAAATCTGTGTGTGTGAGTGTCTTTACACATACACCATTTGTGCATAATATATGATTGAGTTTATATAATTGTGTTGTTTTAGCTATTTTTATCATTATACAAGTGAGTTATTAAAGTAATAATAAACCACAACCAAATTCTACATGACTAAGCTTGCTTGCATTATAGGAGTGAATTAACTTGACTTTTAGACTCTTGACCACCAACTATATAACTATATATCTTTTATTGTATTACTAAAATAATTAAATTGATACCGGCCAATGATATATTTCAATAAAGTTGTTGGAATTATTTGAATTATTTTTCCCTCTTATTATCCCGTCGCAGATATACGCGGTCTGTATATCATTGATTTTGAATTAGTAATTTCATCTTGATTAAAAAATCAAATCATATTTGCTAAAGTTAACATTAACCATTTAATTTGATTTATTTTTTCAAAATAAATTATTTTAATTGCCTTGAACCTAAATGGTTGTTTGGCTCTTAGTTTTATTAAGTAATCATTATGGAGGTTGTCCTCCCTCAATAACGCAGACGGGGATTTTTCTGTACAGATGTACAAGTGGTCTTTTAGTTAGTTGTTAATCAAGTCAGTTGGCTGGTCGTCTTTTTCAGTTGGAGCATTGTTTCAGTAGAAAAAATCATATTATTTAAATTAAATGCATCACACAGACCAACAACAATGTGATTTTAGTTTATTTAGACTGAATAAATCGATTGTTGGACGTTTGTTATTATCCCTTTGTAATTTCTTAAATTAGCAATCGTAGGGTGACGGTATTTCTGATCAATTTCAGTAAATTTGAAAGTTTGTTATTATCCTTGTTTGAAAGTTTGTTATTATCCTTGTTTAATCATGATGAAGGTTTCACAAGATTTTGGATCAAGTTAATAAAATTTAGTTGTTTTTTAGTAGTTCAGTTTCAATTAAATTTTAATTATGGTTCACGTTTGTTATTTATTAGATATATGGATTTCAATATTTTGATTTTTAAAATATAATTTATTTAAAAAAAATAAGTTGATTATTTTTTTACCTCGTTATTAAATAAAGAAATGGATAACTTCAATAAATTTTTGAAATATATTATGAAGATATATATAATTTATGATTCCAGTAAATAATTAAGAGAAAAAAAAAAACAAAAGAAAGACATTGAAAATAAATGGATTACTATTTATCTTTTTTCTGTGCTAAAGAAATGAATAGCTAAAATATATTATAAAGATATTTACAATTTTTTAAATTTAATTGAAATTCACTAAAACGTTGTTTATTTAAACTATTGGTTCAAAAATATATTCACCACAAGCAAAAAGATAAGTTACACTAAATTATTTAGTGTAAGTTACACTAAATTATTATTTAGTGTAATTAGTACCAGTGAACTAGAAATCATATTTTAATGTGAAATTCAAAATAAATAAATAAGTTAAATATTTTTTTTTTTTTTTTATTGCTTTCTTAAGAATATATATAAAAGTACTTAAAATAATATAGATATTTCTATCTTTGCCAATTATGTATATCGTAAAGATTACAATATCTATAATAGAAAATAAATAATAAAAATAAATAATATATTAGTAGTTAACAAATTATTATTTATAAGATCTATATAGTACCATGATGACTTTGATGATATGTTCATGACGAGTGGTACACGAAAAATCTTAAGAAAACTCTTACAAAGTCATGATTATTATTAAATGAACGCTTTATCCACAATTAAGATATATATATTTTTTAAATAAAACATTATATAAACAAAGTTGTAGGGCAAAAATACATGAACACCACTATACAAAAGTTATAGAAAAGAGAAAAGGCTCACATAAAAAATTCTTTGAACTAATTGACTCAATAAATGGCACATTAAAAGAAAAAGTGAAATTGTTAAATAACATTTTGGAAGAGAAACAACATGACAACAACACTACTTTGACCATTTTTTTAATAATTATACATTTAACTAAAACTAATTACATCATAATAATACAAAACAAATTAGTAACTAAACTAAGCGACAAGGCATGCTAACTATGTGGCTTTGTTCTATTTCATTATTAGTTATATTATATTCTTTTATATTTAGGATTTTTATTTTATTACACTTAATTTAAATATAAATGAAAATATATTATAAAATTGAATTGACTGTTTTCAAAAGTAGTGTTGTTGTCATGTTGTTTCTATTATAATACTATAATGTCACATAAAATCGTATTAGAATAATAACATTAGATATTAATTAATGTTATAAAAAATAATTAATACTAAAACCTTTAATTAATAACATATTAATATTATAATATTACATGGTATTTGATTAATTAATATTATATATATATTATATTATATATATATATATATATATACTAAATTTATTTCTTAAGAATATCAAACTTGTCGGCTCCTTACATTACCAACCCAATTTTTCCTCTATTATTGCCAGAACATTATCTAAATTTTTCACACATATGATCTTGATAATGAACCACAGAGGTTGGTTTCTTAAGAATATCAAACCTGTCGGCTCCTTACATTACCAACCCAATTTTTTCTCTATTTATTGCCACAACATTATCTGACTTTTTCACACATATGATCCTGATAATGAACCATAGAGGTTGGTTCGAGACGTCGATACAATAAAACATGAATGCGATGACTCCGGAAGACAATGTAGATTGTATAAGCCTAAAATCTATAATTTTCAACCTTTACTGAAGGGAGAAATCACAAGAAGTTCGTGCCTTGGAACGATCCAAGGTAAAAATTGCAATGAAGAAGTCAAACCTCACTTTTCTCAAACGTTGTAGAGACGCCTTTATTATTCCTCCATTTTCTCGCATCAAACACAACCTCAAAAACTACAAGAATAATCACATTCTCACCAAAGCTAGCTAATCACTCCTTCGCTTAGAGACTAGTAAATTACGCCGAAAACTGAACCTATTAAACAAGAAGGCTTATGATCTACACCTTAGTCTCTAACCATATTGAACCAGCGTTGTGGTCTAGAATAGAATCATGTGCAGCTCTAAAATCTCTCAAAATTAAGGAACAAAAGAACTCCAAACAAACCCTAAAATTTGAAAAACTAGAAATGAAAGCCAACGTTCATCCCAACTTCTAGAAAACCCCCAACAAATCCAAGATTAAAACTTCACAGGTATCTTTTCTTAGTTCACGAGCCCTAAGAGTTAACTCAATCGGTCAAGTTGGGGCCTCACCATTTGGGAGGTCATAGGGTCAATTCCCGAAAGCTCTTAGGGTCAGGTCTTGTTATAGGCCGAGGGGCGTCAGCCCTAGATTTTTCTCGTGGACATAGCACCACCCACTAACCGAAGGTGCCCATGTACCATGCCCAAAAAAAATAAAAAAAGCTTTTCTTAATTCACTTATATCGAAGAAAAAAAAATATTCTATGTCACACCATATAGGAGTCAAGCACAATTCTAAGGCTGTTCGTGAAAAAGAACAATTTGGCTACAACGTATAAGAAATCTGTGGATGAAAACACCAATCATAAATCCTACAGAAACATCTCTGAAATGGTATTGACTAGCGTAGGTTCTACTAGGATGAAATATTCTACATCACAGAGATCAAGGTCACATACGGTGGGCAACATATTGATGAAAGAATGTGATGAGACCTCTGACATAAAGTTTGAACCCACTGTGACAGCCACTGAATCAAAAATCGACATCAGTACAGGCAGCACATTAATGGAAAAATGTGATGAGACCTCGGACAAAAGCGTTGAACCCACGGTGACAGCTACTAATGATTTCAAAATCATAGGTCCCCGTACAAACATTGCTAGAATAGAGAACACTGCATCTCTGGGCAACGGAATTAATAATCCATCGCAGAACAACGAAAGACAATTAGCAATTTTAGATACCTTTGACATGAAAGTTGAACCCATGATGATAACGTCCACTAAATCAAAAACCGATATCAATACGAGCAGCACGTTGATGGAAAAATGTGATGAAAAATGCGATGAGACCTTGGGCAAAAGCGTTGAACTCACGATGATGGATACAACAGAATAAAAAATTGTAATCAATAGGGAAACAACGTGTTTGGAATCCACAGATCATATAACTAACAACATAATTGTTCCTGAATCCATACGGACTAACGCAGGTCCTCGCTCAAACATAGCATGTGCAATAGAGCACTCTGCGTATTTGGACAGGAAGACTAATAATCCACCACAGAACAACAAAATACAATCATCAATTTTAGAGAACAACGATGTTATGGAGAATGAGACTTCCTTGGAGTGCGATAAGACCGATAACACAGGCATTAGGTTCATATCCACAGAAATCGGTGAGATGGAAACAGTAAATAAAGAACATGAAACAACGATCCATTTGATGTTTGACAACGGGAAAAATAAATACAAGGCCCTCATGAAGACACCAATCTCACTCTGGATGATAAGACATCATCCATAACACAAGAAATCGAAAGAAACAATGAGACAATGACATTAGATGCTGGGAAGGTAAGCATCATAAATCTTTCCAATACCCAGATTGACCAAGTCACTTTAGGTCTACTTGAAAGAGTCCTAAATTTTGCTATTTCCCCTCGCACCATCCCAAAGAAGACATTCTATGTAACATCGAATATGGGATCAAGGATTTACTAGACAATATTAAATAGATTATTAGACAGGATTGCTCCATCATCCTCAGAAAATCTAAACCACCCAGAAGCAATATCTCCAAACAAGAATACTTGGCTCTCAAGACCTTAAACCAAAACCCTAACATTGTGGTCTTGAAAGCTAACAAAGGTGGTGTGACTATTATAATGAACACAAAATATTACAATGGAAAGATGCTAGATCACCTAACCAATAGTGGATGTTACATTAAACTAAAAAAGAATCCCATAAGGAAGATCTCCTAAAATGTCAATAACTTAATAAAAATGAGAAAAGAACATAATATCAGGAATTTGATTGAAACCAATCCCTACACCCCTAGGATTTATGGAGCCCCTAAAATTCACAAGGAATGTATCGCCATTAGACCCATAGTCAATACCATCAGAGGTTCTACTTACCATCTCGCGAAACATCTAGCTAAGAAGCTTAAACCTATGGTAGGGAATACTAACTCCTTTGTAAAGGACTCAAATCACTTCATTAATGAGATCAAACATATAAAACTAGACCATAATGAAATTTTGGTGAGTTTTGATGTAAAATCTCTTTATACCAATATCCCCATAGATGAAGCCATGGAAGTAGTCCGCAAAATCATTGATCCTGACACAGCTAAATTAGTAGAAATTTGTCTAAAATCCACATTTTTTAGCTTTAGGGATGATATATATGAACAGATTTGTGGTGTGGCCATGGGATCACCTCTATCCCCCATTATTGCCAATTTGTTCATGGAACATTTTGAAGCCAAAACTACTGAGTCTTCCCCTTTAAAACCTAAACTTTGGAAAAGATTTGTCAATGACACTTACGTCATTGATGTCATGGAAAAGAAAAATTGGACAAATTCCTAGAGCACCTTAATAGTCAATCAAATTTGATCAAGTTTACAATGGAAGTGGAAGAGAATGGCAGTCTTCCCTTTCTTGACATCCTAATCAAGAGAAACAAAGATTGATCAATATCTCACCAGGTCTATCGCAAGAAAACCCACACAGAACATTACGTGCATGCCAACTCTCACCATCATCCTGCTCAGAAACTTGGAGTGCTCAGTACTCTAGCTGCTAGGGTGGTACGTATTTTTGATCATGATCATTTTGATCAAGAAAAGAACCACCTCTTGGATGTTTTTGAAAAGAATGGATATAGAAGATACCAATGAATCAAAGCTTTCAAAAAAGCGGAGAATCCTAAAAACAAACAACCAATGGATGATAGTGCAGGCAAGGTTCACCCACCCTACATTCTAGGCACCACTGATAAGATTTCACACATTTTAAAAACGAATAGTATAAAAACCACTTTCAAACCCTTGAATACAATCGGCAGATGCCTGAAATCGGTAAAATATCCCATTGATCCTAAACACCACAAAAGGGTTTATTTAGTTTCGTGTTCGTGTAATCCTACATTGGTGAAACAGGTTGTTCTATATTGAGAAGGATTCAAGAACATGCTGTTGACATCAAACATAACCATTCCAAAACCTTAACTCTTGCTGAACACTCTAGTAAAACTAGTTATCACATTTGCATAGAAAATTCCTATGTTGTGGCCAAAATTTACCATTATCTGTTGAAAATAATACTGAGAGGGGGGGTGAATCAGTATTATCAATTCTTTTCAATATACCTTCCAGATTTATACTTTAATTTATTCTTCAGATATTGATCATTAGTTTGTATGTGAGTACCATATAATAATGAGCAAGAATAAGAAAGACAGATAATCACACAAAGGAACACCAGATATAAGGTGGAAATCCAATGTGGGTGAAAACCACCTGCTGCAATATGTCTCTATTTTCTTTCAATTAGAAACTTCTTTTACAATGATTTTGTACTGGTGCAGTCCTTTACCAGTACACAGGCTGCAACCTGCAGAGAGCTACAACCCTCTCTCGTTTTCCAGTCTCTCCTAGAAGGGAGATACAACCCCCTTTGCTCTTCTACTTCTTTAAGGACCACGTTTCATGAATTTTCAAACTGGATCCATGAACATCAAATAATCAACAAGTACATATGAATCACCTAATCTCTTTTTATAATCAACCAAGGAATCAACCAATAACTTTTTCAGAATGCAGTAACCCGAACAGTAATACGAGTAATCTAAACCCAGAATTCTTTAGCAATAGATAAAAGGCAGCCAACAAATATTTCAAGAAAGTCTGCAACTTCACCAATAGAAACCTGCGAATATTCGCAACTCTTCTGTGTTTAGACTGCGTAGATCCGCAACTTATCCTTCTGCTGTTCTACGTACCTCTGCGCAGATGCGCACCTGCACTGTCTGCCTAACAGCGTACCTCCGCACCTGGTCCTTCTGTTCCTCTGCGTACCTCCGCACTGTGCCTTCTGCTGCGCTGCGTAACTCCGCACCTGCGCCTTCTGCTGCGCTGCGTACCTCCGCACCTGCGCCTTCTGCTGCACTGCGTACCTTCGTACCTGCGCCTTCTGCTGCGCTGCATACCTCCACACCTGCGCCTTCTACTGTGCTGCGTACCTCCGCACCTTCTCTATGGATCGCCTGCGGACCTCCGAATAGAGCCAATTTAATAGTCCTTCAATTTACCACAGATTGTCAGATCCACAGATCTGATCACGCGCCCAAAATATTATAACTTATCAACAGATCCACCTTTCACTTTACAGATTTCACCTTGATTTAGATCTAGCTTTTTAAACCGATTACCCAAAATTTCAGATCTTAAGATATTCAAATTTTACAAGTGTATAGCCAAGAGATCTCCTTTCCTTTTTATAGGCAAGCCTTTACTCAAACCATGGTCCAAAACCATAGGTATTCAATACTAGGAACCCAATACCTTGGATCAATACTTTTAGATGCAAAACCACAGACCAAAACCTTAGGATCAAACATGTCGGGCTAAATACCATGGACCATTCATGAAGATTCCGACGTGCATGCGCTTTTCTACATTGGAGTGAGTGAACTAGGGTTCGCACCTTCTGAACAAAGCACCTGCATGTATGTCTGCACTTCTTGGTCGGCGTACCTGTGGGTCCGCATCTTCTCTTAGGATCACCTGCAGGTATCTCATTTTCCATGATTTTGAGTGCCTGAACTGAGATCTGCCACTTGAGTGAGTTGCCATCAAGTACAACACCTGTGCCATAGTACCAAACCAGAATCATAATGCCAAAAATCTCCCCCTTTGGACTTGATGGCAACCTCAAGATCCTCAACGTCATTCTCCCCCTTTGACATCAAGGGAAAAAGGTTATGCTCCCCCTGAGAACATGCTTAAGTCTTTGCTCTGCTGATCATGCTCCCCCTGACTATAGACCAGATCTGCAAAAGAAAAATTCTTCAAGAAGAACCATAATCCATCATGCACCATCAATGATCTTGAAAAAAGAGATAGAGACATATTAGCCGCAATATTCAGATCAGCATCCATGTTCTCCTTCTGTACTTTCTCCTCCAAGATCTTCTACCATAATGCCAACAATGCATTATTAGAAGAATATATGCTCCCCCTGAACCTGTGCCATTCGATCTTCGACCAATCCATAAACCAGCGAATGTACGCTTCTACCCCATATGAAACTCGCGTACAATCAACAATCTCTGAAACGGATGAGATTCAACAACAAGATGATGCATCAACTACCCCCAGCTTTTGTCGGAGGTATTCAAAGGTCTCTTTGGGCAATGGTTTGGTGAGTATATCAGCAACTTGTTCCTTAGAAGGAACATACTCCAACTTGACCTTTTGTTCGAGCACTTGTTCCCGAAGAAAATGATATTTGATAGGTATATGCTTGGTCTTTGAATGCATGACTGGGTTCTTTGAAATGTTGATTGCACTTGTATTATCTCATAAGATGGAGATGGGTGGTGTATAAGTGATTTGAAAATCCTGCAGGGTCTGCATCATCCAAAGAAGTTGAGTGCAGTAAGATGCAACAACCACATATTTCGCTTCAGCTGTAGATAAAGCAATCAAACTGTGTTTCTTGCTGAACCAAGATACTAATATGGAACCCATAAAGAATGCACCACCACTTGTGCTCTTTCTGTCATCCACGGTTCCAGCCCATTATGCATCTGTATAAGCATGAAGAGTGAGATTTGTATTTCTAGGATACCATAAGCCATAGTTTTGAGTTCCTTGAAGATACTTGAAAATTCTCTTCACTGCGTGAAGATAAGTTTCCTTTGGATTTGCCTGAAATCTTCCAACTATTCCTACTGCATGCATGATGTCTGGTCGAGTACCTGTCAAATAAAGTAGACTTCCAATCATAGATCTATAGGTTGGTTGATGCACTGCTGATGATTCATCATTTGCACTGAGGCTGCATCCTGTAACCATGGGGGTACATACTGGTTTTGCATCTTCCATGCCATATTTCTTCAAGATCTGCTTGAGATACTTGGTTTGAGACAAAAAGATACCATCTTCATTTTGTTGGATTTGCAGACCAAGAAAATATGTCAGTTCTCCAAGCAAAGACATTTTGAATTCTTCCTGCATCACCAAGGCAAAGCTTTGACTTATAGCTTTTTCATTGTTGCCAAAGATAATATCATCTACATACACAACAAGTATTAGCAATTTGTCATTTTCAATTTTTATATAAAGATTGCTATCTGCTGATCCTTTTGAAAAACCTTGTTGATGAAGATATTCGTCCAAACGGTAGTACCAAGCCCTTGGAGCCTGTTTAAGACCATAGAGAGCATTTTCTGCATACAAGATTTGGATCATTCCCAAGAATGAAACCATCTGGCTGCTCAATATATACTTCTTCTTCTAAGTCTCCATTCAGAAAGGCTGATTTCACGTCCATTTTTGAAATACTTTGAACTTCTGAAAGATTGAGAGAGAAAGAAACATTCAGATGGCCTCAAGTCTTGCAACAGGAGAAAAAGTTTCTTCAAAGTCTATTCCTTCTTGTTGAGCATACCCTTTACAAACAAGTCTGGCCTTGTTTCTAATTACTTCTCCATTTTCATTCAACTTATTTTTGAAGACCCATTTTGTCCCTATGACATTCTTATCTTTTGGTCTAGGAACCAACTCCCAAGTGTTGTTCTTTTCGATCTGCTCAAGTTCTTCATCCATTGCCTTAACCCAACATTCATCTTTGCATGCTTCTCTTACATTTTGTGGTTCAGTGGAGGAGAGTAATGCCAAATAGCTTGAAGCTTCCGCAATTGTTCTTCTTGTTTGTACGCCTGCCTCCTTTTGCCCCAAGATTTGAGGTTCTGGATGATTCTTTTGAACATACCTGGATGGAGTCTTCTCTTCTATCCTTGTCTGTTCCTTTGGTGCCTCTTGAGGTTCTTCTTCATCTTCAGTCTGATTTGGAGGGTAGTCTTCATCCTCTTCGATATTTTCATAATTTACTTGCCTAGGAATGTTTCCTTTTTCATCAACCACTACATCAATGCTGTCAAAAATTCTTCCAAGTCTTTTATTGTAACACTTATATGCTTTGCTGTGGGGAGAATAACCAAGGAGAAGGCCTTCATCTGCTCTAGGTTCAAGTTTGCCAAACTGTTCATCATTATTCTTAATATAGCATTTGCTTCCAAAAATTTTGAAATGCTTTACCGAAGGAGTCTCACTATACCAGAGCTTGTGAGGAGTTTGAGTGTTGTTCACTCGGACATTTGTTTTGTTGAGAATAACAACCACAACAAATGCAGCTTCACCCCAGAAGGTTGCGGGAGTTCCAGACTCATCAAGCATAACACGAGCCATTTGTTGAACCGTTCTGTTCATCCTTTCCACCACTCCATTTTGCTGACTTCTAGTTGTAGAGAATTCCCTTCTTATTCCATGTTCTTCACAGAAATCGAAAAATTCATTTGAGGGAAACTCCCCACATCTGTCAGACCTGAGACACTTAATTTTGTGATCTGATTCGTTTTCAGCCAAGGCTTTGAAAAATTTGAATTTTTCGAATGCTTCGTCCTTGTGTTTCATAAGTCCCAACCAAACCATCCTGGAGAAGTCGTCAATGAATAATATAAAGTATTCTTCTCCTCAAGGTGACCTTGTCCTAAATGGCCCACATACATCTGTATGGACTAGTTCAAGAGGCCTGCTGGCTGATCCTTCCTTCTCAGGGAAGTTAGTTCTGGTTTGCTTACCAAACTGACATGATTTGCATATGGTGTTGTCTGGAATTTTGATATCTGGAAGACCACGAACTGCTTGGTATTTGCATGCTTTCCTTATTTGTGAAAAGCTTATATGCCCCAACCTCTGGTGCCATAACCAGTGTTCATCATCCTTGCTCAAATGGCATTGTTGTTGTCCTTCTTCAAATATGTATAAGTTATTTGGAGTTCTTCTGCCTTTGATCACTGTTTTTCCCGTATCAAGATCTTGAACACTACATCCATTTGATCGAAATATTACCTCGGTTCCTTGATCACACATCTGACTAACACTCAGAAGATTATGCTTCAAACCATCAAAATACAAAACATTTCCAGCTTTGACCTTTTCTTTCAACTGAGCAGTGCCTTTTCCTTTTATGACTGCAAGGGTATCATTTCCAAAAGAAACTTTCTTTCCCTTTTCTAAAACACTATATGATTCAAGTTTTTCTTTATCACCCGTCATATGCTTCGAACATCCGCTATCGATGTACCATTGCTTTTCCTGTCCTTTTGCATAAAAATCTATTCCACATCTTTCTGGTTGTGGTTCCTTTATTCTCCATGTTCTGGTACTTGGGGCTTGTTCCTTTGTCTGCCAAAACCTGCTCCTGCATTCAAAATCTTCATGACCAAATTTGTTACAAATAGAACATTCAATTTCATTTTCAAGGGCTAAAAAGTTGTTATAGGTCCTTTTCGTGATCCCAGTCATACTTCTTTGTTTTTGAGCTTCTCTAGTCATGATTGTTTTATAGGCAACACATTGAGTTGCTTTGTGGCCAAAGTTATGGCAAGAGAAACATTGGCCATTGAAGAAACTTCTGCGATTATCAAATCTACCTGCAAAATGATTGTAGTTTCTATTGTCATCCATTCTTGAGGAAAATTGAGAAGATTTTACCTGTGGCTGGTTGTAGCTTTTGTTTATCCTTAAGGTGGATTGCCCTTGATTTACATGGTAGTCTTTGTTTATCCTTGATGTAATTCGTCCCTGGTGATCTCCACTGGGCTTTTGCTCATTCCTCCTTGCTGCATTGAGATAACTCTTTGAGGTGGAAGCTTGAGATGCTTCTCCAGTATACCCCAGACCTGTCTTGATTAGTGGAGAACGCTGTACATTGATAATCTCATCCAGAGTTTCAGATCCTTTAACAAATTTAAGATTAAGAGCCTTTGTTTTCTCAATTTCTTTCTAAGGCCAACAATTTCATTCTAACTTCTCAAGAGATTTTTCTTTTTCATCAAGTTGGAATTGCAGAGTATCAATGATCACATTCTTTTCTTCTAAACATGTTTTGAGTCTAGAAATCTCGTCATAAAAGCCATCCATATCTATAACATCCATGTAATCATCATCTTCAAAAGCCATTAAAAGTTTATAGTTATTACCTTGTTCATCTTCATCACTATTTGAAAGACCATCACTATCTTCATGAGTGTAGTAACTTTTCTTAGTTACATTCTGTTTCTTGTTCCATCTAACAGGTTCCTTCCCTTTGCCAGTTTTATCCTTATGAGGACATTTGGTAGCATAGTGACTGACTCTCCCATAAGAAAAACATTTGAAAGATAACTTACCTCTGAATCTTCCAGTACCCCGTTGAAGGTTTTTGACAAAATTTGATTCTTCTTCCTCTTCCGATGCATGTCCTAACTCATAGTAGTCTCCTTTGCCTGAAGCCTTGAAATCTACTTCTCTCCTGTCAGATGGTCCTCCTTTCCTCATTTCATAAGCAATTAGAATCCAGTGTAGCTGTGACATGGTAAGGTTTCGAAGATTCTCTTTTTCTTCTATTGCAGAAACTTTAGATTCAAACCTAGGGGACAAAGATCTTAGTACTTTTTCAACCACAACAGCTTCTTTTATTTCTTCACCCAAGTTTTTCATACAATTAACAATCTCATCTACACGAAGGAAATAGTTAGCCACACTTTCATCATTATGCATTCTGAGATTTTCATACTGAATTCTGAGGGTTTGAATTTTTACCCGTTTTACCTGTTCATCTCCTTCATAGCTCAGAACAATCTTGTCCTATATTTCTTTTGCAGATTTATGCTGCATAACCTTGACAAATTCTGATTGAGATAGACATCCTAATAGAGTATTGACTGCCTTTGCATTTGTTTCATATTTCTTCTTCTCAGCCGGATTTGTAGGGGTTGCTGATGGAAAAGTATACCCTGTATCTATGATATCCCAGACTTTTGTACCAAGAGATTGAAGATAGGCAGTAACTCTTACCTTCCAATATACGAAGTTTGTCCCATCAAAAATCGGTGGCCTGATTGATGCTTCCCTCTCGTAGTTGCTCATGAAGATAGATCTTCCTTCAAGTGATCAAGCTTCTTCTGAAGGACCTTCTCTGATACCAATTGTTGAAAATAATACTGAGAGGGGGGGTGAATCAATATTATCAAATTCTTTTCAATACACCTTCCAGATTTATACTTTAATTTATTCTTCAGATATTGATCATTAGTTTGTATGTCAGTACCATATAATAATGAGCAAGAACAAGAAATACAGATAATCACACCAAGGAACACCAGATATAAGGTGGAAACCCAATGTGGGTGAAAACCACCTGCTGCAATATGTCTCTATCTTCTTTCAATTAGAAACTTCTTTTACAATGATTTTGTACTGGTGCAGTCCTTTACCAGTACACAGGCTGCAACCTGCAGAGAGCTACAACCTTCTCTCGTTTTCCAGTCTCTCCTGGAAGGGAGCTACAACCCCCTTTTCTCTTCTACTTCTTTAAGCACCACGTTTCATGAATTTTCAAACTGGATCCATGAACATCAAATAATCAACAAGTACATATGAATCACCCAATCTCTTTTTATAATCAACCAGGGAATCAACCAATAACTTTTTAGAATGCAGTAATCA
Source organism: Pinus taeda (assembly GCA_000404065.3). NCBI lineage: Eukaryota > Viridiplantae > Streptophyta > Pinopsida > Pinales > Pinaceae > Pinus > Pinus taeda. Next base: position 307,237 of record APFE031063668.1, read on the forward strand.
GAACATCAATACCAATAATCTAAACCCAGAATTCTTCAGCAATAGATAAAAGGCAGCCAACAAATATTTCAAGAAAATTCCGCAACTTCACTAATAGAAACCTGTGAATATCCGCAGCTCTTCTGTGTCTAGATTGCGTAGATCTACAACTTATCCTTCTGCTGTTCTGCGTACCTCTGCGCAGATGCGCACCTGCGCTGTCTGCCTAACAGCGTACCTTCGCACCTGGTCCTTCTGTTCCTCTGCATACCTCCGCACTGTGCCTTCTGCTGTGCTGCGTAACTCCGCACCTGCACCTTCTGCTGCGCTATGTACCTCCGTACCTACGCCTTCTGCTGCGCTGCGTACCTCCACACCTGCACCTTCTGCTACGCTGCGTACCTCCGCACCTTCTCTATGGATCACCTGCGGACCTCCGAATAGAGCCAATTTAATAGTCCTTCAATGTACCACAGACTGTCAGATCCACATATCTGATCATGCACCCAAAAGATTATGAACTATCAACAGATCCGCCTTTCACTTTACAGATTTCACCTTGATTTAGATCTAGCTTTTTAAACTGATTACCCAAAATTTCAGATCTTAAGATATTCAAATTTTACAAGTGTATAGCCCAGAGATCTCCTTTCCTTTTTATAGGCAAGCCTTTACTCAAACCATGGTCTAAAACCATAGGTATTCAATACTAGGAACTCAATACCTTGGATCAATACTTTTAGATGCAAAACCACGAACCAAAACCATAGGATCAAACATGTCGGGCTAAATACCATGGACCATTCATGAAGATTCCCACGTGCACGCGCTTTTCTACATTGGAGTGAGTGAACTGGGGTCCGCACTTTCTGAACGGAGCACATGTGTGTATGTCCACACTTCTTGGTCAGCGTACCTGCAGGTCCGCATCTTCTCTTAGGATCACCTATGGGTATCTCATTTTCCATAATTTTGAGTGCCTGAACTGAGATCTGCCACTTGAGTGAGTTGCCATCAAGTACAAATCCTGTGCCATAGTACCAAACCAGAATCATAATGCCAACATTATCACCATAGAAAATTTAGAGAAGACATCAAAATAGGAAAACACCCCAATAACCTTAACCACGATGACGGTTGGAAAATAAGTGATAATTGGATTCCTACACTAACTGGGGTCTCTATCGTCTCTTAGGTCTCCCGACCCCACTATCTTGTGACCTCCTCAAGGTTCAACCTATCCCTAATATCATTTTATTAACATTTGAATAAATAACATTAACCAAGAACCCTACCTTGATTTCAATCCCTAAAAGAACTTTTAGTAAAGTTAAATTCCAATAATTTTTATTTCAACCTCAGTTAACATTAAAATTAAAAAAATCCTAAACAATTTATCTTAAAAATTATTGATTAATAAAAATTCAATTAGTAATATTTAGAAGACCCATTTAGTTTTATTATTATATTACTTAATAAAAATTCAATTAGTAATATTTAGAAGACACATTTAATTTTATTATTATATTACATGTTTTAATTATTTTGCAGTGTTTATAACATTACTGTTAATACATAATATATTTAACATTAATAATCCTAATATTAGCAAAATTAATTAATACAAAAGCCTTTATTAATAGACAAACATTATATCATTTCAAAGATTATAATACTATAATGTCACATAAAATCATATTAGAATAATAACATTAAGTATTAATTAATGTTATAAAAAATAATTAATAGTAAAACCTTTAATTAATAACATATTAATATTATAATATTACATGGTATTTGATATATATATATATATATCTTAACAATATTAAAAGTGTCGACTCTTACATTACTAATCCAAATTTTCCTCTATTTATTGTCTCATCATTATTTGACTTTTTCGCACTTCTGATCTTGATGATGAACCACAAAAATTAGTTCAAAACATCCATACAATAAAACATGAATGCCATGACTGAAAACATCAATACACAAAATACAAATCTATAATTGTTTTCTATGTTTTTCATTTCTAATAATATACTAGTAAAAGATTGAATGGTCAGCCACAAACGGACTTCACACGTAATCTTATATTGCATGGTTGTATTGCCTTGGGTTTTATATGATTTTTTTTGTTTTTTTTGTTTTAGTGGTGGACAATTGAATTGATATCAAGCAACCATTGGAATTATGCGATTCTCCTCTTATTCTTGAACCTTTTTTTAATTTCACGGTAAAAACAACCAAATTTACCTAGTTTCACATGGATGAGATTGCCTTACCTCAGTTGATTTGACTTTTAGACTCTTAACCATTTACTATATATCTCAACAAAATTTCACATGGACTTTTAGATTCAACCATTGATTATATATTTCTGAACCAGGTTTCATTAATGTGGTTGGCTATATGTCTACTCTTAGATTTATATTTGTATAAGTTTAAAAGTAAGCATATACAGTGAAATCACATTTAATATCTTATAGTATGGTAAACAAGGATGCATTGCATTTTGCATACCTACCGTGTAAATGATAGCTCTCTGGTTACTGGTTTCTGAAGTCTATAAAAATATTGAATATATTGAATACCTCTATTCGTTTACCCAAAACCACTTCAAAATTTTTTATGGAAAATATTTTTTGATAACAACTGCCCATTTGTTCCTATGAGTTTTGTGCTATTTAGTTCCTGCCATGCCATTCTTTAGTGGATTCTTCATCATATTGTTGATAATGATGCAAATAACATGCTATTGAAACCTTTCGTCACTCCGTTATATACTCAGGTATATCTTATATAATATATGTATAGAATGAAATGTACATGGGGCTGGGAGAAAGAGACCGTACTGAATTCGAATTGGGAGAATTATTCAGAATCGACAAATTTGCCAAAAAAATTACGGTCGAACTTGGTAACTATGATGTAAACTCTTTTGAAGCTGGCCACCTTTGCTAGAAATTTGTGTTGCACCCTCTTTGTTGATTCAGATTCATAGCCAAAGGATAGATTCACGTTTCCAATGCGTGTATGTATAGAAGATAAATATGACTACCCGCACAAGGTTTGATTTAAACACAATCCCGGAGCAATAAAAAAGGATTATGTCCACATTTAAACTATTGTTTTTGACATCAACATCATGATATATTAACCACCATTTGCTTGAAATCTTAAATTCAATGATAGTGTGACCCAATACCTGCCTGTGCTGTTGATAAGGAATTCGCAAATAACGTAGGTCCTGTTGATAAGTGAATTTAAATGATAATAGGATATTCAATTCATTAGTAAAGTTGATACAAACCTTTAAACAGTATTAGTGACGAGGTGGTTTAAAAAAGCGCACTTACCAAAGAAATCTGGCCTTTACCAAAGAAAATCTGGCCTTTACCAAAGAAAATCTGTAGACAACATTCCTTGGTAGTAATAATAATAATCTGCCATTGTGACTGCAATAGTAGTTAGTTTTTTACCATAGTGCCTGGAATAATAGTTAGTTTTTGCCATAGTGTCTTCAATAATAGCACGCCAAACAAAATCTGGCCTTTACCAAAGAAATATTGCCTTTACCAAAGAAAATCTGTAGACAACATTCCTTGGTAGTAATAATAATAGTCTGCACTTTTGCCTGCAATAATAGTTAGTTCTCTGTCGTAGTGCCTACAATAATAGTGAGTTTGTTCACATAGTTCCAACTGATTCTAACCCTATCTTAAAAAATTTAACAAAACTTTCCAAAGTACAGAAAATAAACATAATAAGCAATGAAAAATCTAGAGTCATATGGCAGTATTCTACATTGTTTGCAGAGGTTTGTCATGGGACAATGACATTAGAAGAAACTCATAGCTTCTGCCATAGCTTCTTCCATTGTTTCTGCAATGATAGTTAGTTGATGATAGACTATACTGTTAGTTCTGCGATTAGAAGAATCTCATTGGCATTACAATAATACATTCTGCCATTGATCTTGTAATAATAGTTAGTTTATGATGAATACAATAGTTCTAACGGATTCTAAAGAATTTTCCAACTTAGAGAAAATAAACATAAGAAGTTGTGAACCATGACTGATGCAGTAGAATTTCTGCATTATTTGCAAAGGACATTCACAGAATATTTATACAGTTTACGTTGGAATTAAGAATGTTTACACGAGAATGAACTCGCTACAATTAAGTTGATATTAGAACACATTCATATAGCTTACTGGATAATAAAAAACAAGTTCAAATAAAAACCAAGTTTCTACAATATCTTTTCACTCCAAAACAAATCATTTAAAAATAGAATCGAACATCTATTTTTCCAACTTATTAAGAATAAACGTTTAAAAGCTTAGGAGCATTCCCTCACACTTCTCTTTAAGAATAAACTTAATAAAGAAAAAATATTTTCAAAAAACTGAGGTGCATTCCTCACACCTCTATAGCAAATATTATTTGAAAATAAAATAAATCACAAGATACAATAGACTTATCATGCTCTTCGTGGAAAAATATTTAGGAAAAAACATGAAAAAATCACCCTCATAGGATGAGAAACATAACAACAACAAGATTGTGTTCACATTCTCTACAATGCTAGACCCTTTCCCTTCTTTCTGTCCTCCGTGGCTGAGGTAAAACTATTGAGCTCTTGTGAGGCGGACTTGATTGCATGGATAATCATCTTCTTCACCTCTAACTTGTCTTCTTTCGCCCTGTGATTCTTGGGCAGCAAGCAAAACTCTTCAGTCAACTGAATATATTTCTCTAAATTTTCAGGCGATACAAAATCCATGGCAACTTTAATACATGACTTCAGCTGTATGCGTAACAATATTGACAACATCAACCACATCCAAGTGCAACTTAGTGACTAAATCCCCTCTAATATGCTCTTCCTTGGTGCCATAGGCTATGTAAGTTTTGGGACCAAAATTAGGTTTCAAGGAGTGCTTTCGAAGCTTTGTGGCAAGATTTAGAATCCTAGATTTAGGATGTGTGTACTCCTTGAAAGGTAAGGCGCTGATAAATTCAGCACAATGTCTTGGTAGACGCTCTTCGAATGAATTTTCTGGAGGCCAATCCTTTGGTAGACGCTCTTCGAATGAATTTTTTAAGGTCAATCCTTCAACTTATACAATTGGGGCCAACCATCACGGTGATATATTCCCCTTACATAATATCCAAAAAATTGATGAGATGAATATTGATCTTAGTCCACTTCTAATCCATTCAATTAAGGACTTCCACTTCTAGCTCCTTTGGAAGGGATATTCTGGTATGCTTTGAATTCTTAGCTCTTGTATCCTTTGAATTCTTGGCTCTGGTAATCCTGAAAGCCCGCCACATGACCATTGGATCCAAACTCAGTCCAGTATTACCTAAAACATTTTTGACAATCACAGGCTCACCTCTTCTCCAATGTTCTTGAAAATGTTCAAGAGTCTCACTCTAGACATCTTGAATAGTTGGGCAATACAAATAGGTGTCACTGGCATCCTGCCTGTTAGCAACGTTTCTTAGCTTATTAGAATGCTCAAAATTAGGCTTAAGCACAAAGAACTTTGTTACGATCATTATGTCATTGTTGCCTTATATCCTCGAAAAATGCAATGATGTTCCACATATGAAGGTCCAAAGACTCCAAAGACAGTGACAGGTCGGCTTAGCCAGTATAAGGGACTTGATCATGAGCAAGTTCTCCTTGAAACTATGCCCCAACACCCCCATCATTATTTGCTGCTTTTGCCTAACCACCACGACCCTTCGGCTGGCCGCGAGGTCCTAACCCCCTTCAAGCCCATCCCCACTTCCTATCCATTGCTATAGGTGCAATAGAACACCATAAATTAGGCCCTATTACAATCTCTACTCAAGGTATGCTCCAAAAAAACCAACGACTGAGATCCATAGCCGAAGTGTCACTAAGCCCTACCCAAACAACCTCCCAAGACACATACACTACATGCTGACTCAACCACCATATTGTCGGGGCTACATTGCCACAAACATCCAAGAAGGGTCTCCCAACACAAATAAAATCACCATGGATCTCCAATTACTAGACCCCCACCTTGCAACACTTAGGGTTCAAAAGCATACACTCCCCTACACTGGTTCTAACCCATGTCACAACTCCTAAAGGGTGGGGTATATAAATTAAACCAAACCAACCCACACCAAAGATTTGAGCGAAGGAAACACATTGAAAACCAAATAACAAAGAGAAAAAACTTACTAGAGATCCACCAAGAGTACCAAACTCTTTCCGTTGACAGCTACACACTAACCAAACTAGAAAAATGCATTCCCACACAAGCGCAAACTAGCAGCAATTTAGACATCATCAAACTCTTACCCTGGGATCCCAAATTGTGCGATTCGGCTTCCCAACAAGACCACACTGCAATCCTCCCACATACACCAAATTCATAGGATGAGCGAGCATGCATAGGTTGACGAAATTTGCATACACTATATTGTTCTTGCCACCCACACAATCACCCATAACTTGAAACCAAAAACGACGAAACCAAACCACCACCCAACTTTTGTACCAAATGCCACTCATCTCAAAACTTTGATGCTTCCAATGATAGTTATCACTTTCATCCACCCTATGCTTGCCTATTGTCATATATGAGGGTCACATCTACGCTTGACCGTGTAGTTCAAACCTGAGTCCTCTGCCCCATCGAGATAATTTGAATACAATTATATATATATATATATATTTATATATATATATATATATATATATATATATATATATTATATATATATATATATATATATTAAGAGATAAAATATATATATAAATATTGAATTAATGATACATTATAATTGAGTTTCTTTCAAGTGGTAGGATTTCCTTGACCTTTTTCTATATTTCTATATCCATGGTTATCACTATATTGGAATAGTGAACTATTTGAGGTTGTATTATGTTAGGGAATTGAGTTGGAGTTTTTGGGTTAATTATAGAAGATTTTGTTTTCTTTAACTTAAAATATTTTTAGATTTTTGTAATATAATTAAATAGTTAAAAATATATTATAAGAGTGAATATATGTATAAGATTGTGTTATCACTCAGATTTTCCCTTAAATTGTAAGAAAGGGAAAGGGGTCCGAGGTAACCACAAACCAGCTTTTAGATACAAAATCTAGCCAATCTGTATCCAGAGAGGGCTCTCTCTTTAAGTTTTAGCTTTGTTTTGAAAGATATTAGGCTAGTTATGAAGTTTAGGAGTTTTGTTTTATTTTGGATGGTGAGATTCAATAGAAGAGGGGTAGGACTAAATAGTTTAGGCCATTGGGCTAATGGAGTCAAAGAAGATGGCTCAACTGGACTTGGTTTCTTAACAAAGGATGGTTTCACAGGGCAAGGTGGTCAAACACGGAACAAATAAAGACTTGGAACAGATGGAATGGGTTTTAAATATGGGTGAAGGGCAATTAATAATCCTTCAACCTATTTCAAGAGGGAAATTGGATGATTACTAATAAAGAGCAGTTAAGTATTCTTTAATAAATAATCAGAATGAAAGAACTAGAAAACATGAGCAATTAAGATTTCACTGTTTATCCTAATTCAGAAGAAAACATAGAGAACAGTAATGATTGAAAATAGAGTGCAATCAAGCATATTCCGAATTAATCTTTTTTCTTTATCATTCAGATTGTGAAACATAGATGATATAATAAACAAGGATAACTATAAAACACAAGGTATAGAGGACTTATTGATCTGATGTTTGATTCATGAAATCTGTGAAAAGTCCTTTTCTTCAGTTCTTCATCCAGTAAGCCATACGAAATTGGTCCAATCAGCGTTTTATTCCAAAATAGTCAATATTACAACAAAGTCTAAGAATCCACCCTCAATACTCCAATTGAGGGGGTATTTATGCAAAACATTGTACAACAAATATCTCATAATAGAGTGAGATATTATCTTGGATGACTAAGAATAATTTATAAGAAAATAGAGACAACTAGTCTTGTAGATAGGAGAAAGATAAACTGATGTTGTACTGGTCCTGTTTTTGTTGAATGTGTTGGAGGCAGGTCCTATGATTTGGCTTTCTGCCCTATTTTGACTAATATTCTTTACCTGTTCTGATACAATTTGACTTGTTTTACCCATGTTCATCTATGTCCATCTTACTCTGGGAAATAACTCAAAATTTACCTTTTTACCAAAGATAATTTTTCAAAATTTCCAACATGTCTTCCCACCATTTTTTCTCTGGCAGTTTGTGCCTCTGAAATTTCCTCAAGGTCTCATCAGTTTCTGTATATCTGAAAAAGTTAGGCTGGATTGTGAGCAAGTGCTTTATCTCGTGCTCAACATAGAATCAGTTCTCTAAGTTTTCATAGAGAACTTGGTCTGTGGGGAGTGTTTTTATTTCTGATGCACTTGTTGATGAACTAGCTTGATCTCCAACATATGTATTCAATTTATGTACATAATCTATGTGTTTCATTAATCGATCATTAATCACTAAAGGACTTGGTAGCCTTTTATTCTGCAAAACAGTAAATTTTTCCATGAAAGAATTAATCTCTACCTACATATCCTGGCATCTCCTTTCTAAATTTTGCATCAAAGTTCTCTTGGTTAACACCTTGATTTCCAAAATAGTGTCTATCTTGTCTGGGATGCCAAGCTCTTCTAGTTGTTCCTTAGTTCTGTTATTCAAAAATTGTATTAGCCGGTTGGCTTGTTCAGGCATTTGTCCTAATAAAGCTCTTGTCTTTTGAATTTCTCCATGTGCTTCTTTCACTAAGTCAATCTGCTCAAAGATAACTTGGATAGATGGCCAAACATCATTTATGGATTGAGTGATGTTGGCCCAAAGAATTTTCTTGATCTCTGCCAGAGACTTATCAAAGGTGAGATCCTTTTCTAATGTTTTTACTTTATTCTCTAATGTTTTAATCTCCCTTATTTTCTCTGCAACACATTTTAGATTTGTCATAATTTCTTTCTATCTTAGCCAATTGTTCTTTTACTTATTTCAATTCTGAAACTTGTAATCTCATTTCTTCCATGGCCTTTATCAGCTCTTCTGTACTCAAATTGGCCAAACTGCCCTGTGTTGTTCCTGTTGTTGGTGCTGTACCTATAACCACCCCTGCTGTGGCTGCTGGGACGTTTGGAGCTCTGACTGTTCCAAGTGTAGAGGGGACTACTATTGAGACTGTGGGAACTACATCTGGAGGCTGAGAGGTGGACTATCCCTGCCTATGTTTTAGTGCTTGTTCTAATGCCTGCTCTGTATCATTTAATATTTCATTGAGTTTCAAGAGGAGATCCATCATCTCTTCATCAGATTTCTGCTTTAAAACCTCAGCAGTCTGTGGATGCCTTGAAGGAGGCAGCTTTAGTTGTTTTCTTAGAGTAGCAATGTCTTCTTCTTTCCTCTTGATTAGTGCTTCTACACTTTTCGCATCTTTGGGATCATGTCCCAATCCAATGATGATTGCTTCTAATGATTTTATTATGTTATCCTTGGCCAATGAGGAGGCTTTTTCCAAGTTCAGCTGGGCAGTAGTATTATCCAAGGAATTTTGTAGCCTATGAGCCATCAATGCTTTACTAGTTAAGGTAGAATAAACCATTCCTCCAGTTTGCTTGTGAAGTTCAATCTAATCCAAAGGAGTAATATCCTTTGTCAAGACTTCTAGATTTGTCATCATATAATCAACTGCAGTTTGAGGTTGCTGAACCTTTAGCTTGAAGTAGCTCATTATCATCTTGCCCTCTTGAATTTCATAAGCTGACATCAATCTCTGCTGGTTTGTGGGGACCATTTTTAAATACTGATTGTAAATTTGAAGTCTTACTGGATCATTCCTGGCCTTTATTTCTGTGAATGTCTTTTTGATATCTAAGGCCTCTTTTCCTAGAGGTCTTTGTGATGATATCTTTGAACTTTGTTGTTTTTCTAGCTCTTGCCTCTGTGAGCTAGTGGTTGTTCCTTCTACTGAAAAAGTCTACTGACTAACTACCCTTTCTTTCCTCTGGCTGGATGTAGTTTCCTCAATAAATTCCTCTTCTGAAAGAGGATTCAGTCTTTGTCTTTTTGCTCCAGGCTGTCTTGAAGGTCCACTGGTTGGGGTAGTAGTTTCTCTATCTCTTTTCTTATTCCTTTCCTCATTTAGAGGAGTCTGTAAGCTTGGAGGTCCTTCTACATTGGTTTGGACTGGAGGAGTTGGTATTTGAACCTGTTCTTTAGAAGTTTCCTGTTGTTGGGACATTGTAGGTTGTTCTATGCCTTCTACTTCCTTACCTTTAGATCTTTCTGTGGCTGGTATGTTAATTTCTTGTGGAGATTGCTAAGAAGTGCCAACAATTGATGCACCAATTCCTGGCCTCTGAGATAGCTGTAAAGGTATCTGCCCAAAAGAATCTAAGTCAAGACTTTTCTCCAGATCTCTCATAACATTTTCCATATTGACCTGCTTACTAATTTCTTCTATTAGGGTTCCTTCTATCCATTCATCCAAGTTTGCATACTGCTCAATTTCTCAAATCCTATGATGAATATATGAGGATAATCTTTTTTTTGTCCTTATATCACATATAAAACTGTTGGGGTCATATGGTACCCACTTAAAACTCTTTTTTAATTTAAGGTGTTCTTCTAGAATCTGTTCAACTTCTCTCCATGCATCCTTAGAGTTGATGACAAAAGGGCCTAGCTGGTTCTTAATTCTTAGTTGAGCTTTCTTCTTTGCACTATAAAAATGGACTAAATCTGCATTTATGATCTGTCTGAAATACTCCAATGCAAATAATCTCATGGGAACATACTTGGGTAACTTAAAAGGGCAAAGTTCACACCCATACATCCTAATTTTTGTGTGATCCTTATATAAGTACCAATCACCTATCTTGTACTGCTTAGAGAGTTGGAGAAATTTCTTCATGTCACCACTAATCCTATGAGGGGAAACTCCTATTAACAAAGCCATTGTTGGATGTACAAATAAGTCAATGAACTCATTGTAAGTGTAAGGGGAATCACTAGTGTTATGAAAGATTGAACTCCAAAAGATGACAGATCTTGGATTTCCTTTAGTGTCAAGTTTCTTGATAGGGAAAGGAAAGTTTTCTGACTGATAATATAACATAATATGGTATATGAAAGAGGTATATTTGAAAACTCCTTCTCTTTCCAAATTCAGGAGTTGGTCATGGATTCTGTTGGAAATATAGGTGGCAAAGTCATATATGACAGCAGGGGGCTGTCCTGGAGTAAAGATTGATAGTAACATTAGGGTAATGTCATCAACATATTCACTAGTGTTAAATCCCATAATCGGGCTATTATATCAACAATAAGTCTTCTAGTTTCAGTGAAGAATACTTGCAGGTAAGGAGGTGGACCTTTGGGCTGGTGATCTGGTAACATGAAGGTTTGAGCAATGCGGTTCACTTCTAATTGGGACAACTGAGATGCTTTTTCGAGTAAAAATCCCATGGAAATAGGGGTAAGGGACTGACTGGGGTGGAACTGCAACATTTCATTTATGGATTTAGCAATTATGGGGAAAAGGAAAATTTGGTGTGGGGGCATCAAAACTCTATGAATGGGATCATAATTAGCACAACAATGGTGAATTATCTTTGGGAAAACATGGACTAAGGGGAGGAAATACATGGGAAGGTTAGATTCCCATAGTCCAAAAATGTCAGACTTATTCAGGTAACTATCTTTGGTTTGGCAGAAGACCTTAAGATGGTTGCTATCACCTGTTAAGTCTTTTATTCGAAAATCTTTATCAGCCAGAGGTAGATAATCTAAGTCTTTGTGAGAAGCGTTGAGGGGCGCAACATTCAGGGCTAAAGGGGTTTCCATCTTTGGTTCTTGTGGATTCAAAGTGGAATTGGGGATATTCTATGGAAAAATAGACCAAACAACTGGTTTGGGAACTCTTTATGGCAACACAGACTAGACTGAAAACTGAATTTGACCCCTTTGGTAGAATTTTCAGCAGAAAATCGAAATTACAGGGTTTCAGGGTAGACCGGATAAATACCTGTATTAAGGCGGAAAACCGTACAATGGTAGGTTGAATGGCAGGATTGGAGCACGTTACTGTAGTTTTTTTGGTCGGGTGGCGGTTGGGAAACTAGAACTGTTGGCTCGGGCGCGGTTTTGCATGGGAGCAAACTATAACGAAAATGACATTTTTCATTTTTTTTTTCAACAAAACTGAGGTTGGCAGGTCTTTTTGGACTTATCGAGCATATGATGTAAGCGAGATGTGATGTTTTGTCGCTACATGGAGGGAGGTAAGTGGTTTGTATAGCACCATTTTTGAGGCTGGGCGGTTTTGGGCCAGGGGCGAGCGAGCATATGGAATGAATGACGTGTGGCTTTGGTACAGGAATAAAACCACCTTGTGATCGCGAGTTAAAGCACGCTCACAAGGCGGGACACGATATCATCGTCAACCGTTGGATGGTGAAGGGACGATTGGATGGTAGATGGGCGTTGGAGATGGCGGAACTTTATTTGTGCAGGCCTGATACATTAAATAGGTTAATAACTATATCAGGGTGATTTACGAATGGCGGGGATGGTTATTAATTTACCTAGAAGGTTAATTAATCCCGTATTTTGTGGAGCAGGGGGGATTAGGTTCTTAATGAATTATAGATTAATTCATTAATCCTTTTTTAAACTATGAATATGGTTGTATTCAACCGGGGTGGGATATGTAAAATATCGGGGATTTATATAGTTAAATAATATGGGAAAAGGGTAATGTTTGTATTTCAAGATTTATGTAATAATTATGTTAGCAGTTAATATGACCATGTAACGTAAAAGCGCCAAGTTAAAACATTTCACATATATATTTAAACTTAGGCTAAAGGCAAAAGGGCTTTTTTAGGTGAGATTGTGCATTATTCCTATGTAAAATAGGATTTTACTTAGGAAAAACTATATGAAATAAAATGAATGATTTATGGATGATATTAAGTACTTAGGCTTTTAATTCATTGGGCCGAGGGTCCGGTCCCTCCAGAAGTCAGAGAAATGCTTTGAGCCCCTTTAATTTTCAAAGACATTAATACTTAGGGGAAATTAGTGAATGATTAAGGAAAAATGTGAAGGGGAGTTAGTTATTTAACCTTGTTTTTCTTGAACTGCATCAAGTGAAATGTCTGTTTTATACTTATGATAAAAGAGAGGATTTAACATATTTAGAGACATTATTCATCACAAGTAATTCTGCAACACCATCTACCTACCCTACCTACTTTAGACTAGCATTTTTTTCTTCTTTATTTGGGTGCACTTAGACTGGCAAACCCTTATCAATCTTCTTTTTCTTTTACATGGAAAGCCTACTTAAGTCTACACTTATTACATCCAAGGGCTCGGATTAAACTGTTAAGCTCATTTTTATTTATTCTACCTATCTACTTATCTACCAAGATTAAATAGTTTGGTCAGATTTTATTTTCTATCTCTAAAACATGAAATTCAAATATCAATTAGCCAAGCTTAAGTTGCTTGAGTGTTCAACAATTGTGGCATAAGTTAACAAGCTGCACACAATCATATTATTACATAAGAGTAAAACGTTGTGGCATTTTGGACTTGCACACTTTCCTGGTATATTTTTGTTTGGGGTTCATTTCTACTCATTTTTTCGACCATTTTATTTCTTTTAACCCTTTGATTTTTCTTTTAGATATACCCTCCTTACATTTTTTAATTTTTTTGATTTTTTGATAATATGGAAAACCTTTGCAACAAGAAAATGTATGAACATATTCAAGAGCTCATCAAGTCAATCATGAAATATGACACCTATTGGTATAGGAGCATAACAGATTGAATTGATAATAAATAATGATTGAATTTCAATAAATTTGTTAATTTTTTTTAACATTTTTTTTCTATATCTATGATTGTTATAGCGATTAACTATAAATTCTATGGATACTTCATTAAACAATTTGTCACAATAATTCTAATAATAATTTATCACAAAATTTAAAATTAGTATTATGAAGGTTAATTTTTCCTTAAATTTATGGTTTTATTAAGTTACTATTTTCTTTCTTATGCATTCAAAATGTAAAAATGTGGATATATATATATATATATATATATATATATATATTATATATATATATATATTAATATACTCACAAAATCATAATAACGAAAGATATGATCTAGGAAACCATTTTGAGGGAAAACCTAGTTAGAAGGTGATGATGTTCTACTCTCTCTTTCTTTGAATGGAAATGGTGTAAATACATATGAGTGAAACTTGCAGCACATCAACAATTACTGAACACAAATCCTCTCTATTCTACTATCTCTCTATCCATTCTTAGCAACTTTTCTCTACTATGGCACAAAATTCTCTAGAACATAATGGAACCCCTTTTCCATTTAGTGGTTTGATTATAACACAACTTGATAGCCTACTAGTGGTTAAATTTGACTCCTTCAATTCTTAACTAGAGTTACAATATTGACCTTTCTAAGGTCTTCTTCATCATGCTCACCAAACCAACTCCTTTTGCATGAGTAACGGGGCTAATGTGGCATCCTCTTGAGTCATAGTGGTCAAAATAGGAAGGAAACTTTTTGGGTGGCATAAATTTTTCATACAGATTTTGTTTGAGGTCTTTCTTGTGCCATTGGAAAGGTAGCTAAGTGTTAAACAATTCTAGTGGGTCTAGTGCAAGTAAAGAGTTTTTGGACATAAAAAAACTTTAGGAAATGCCTCAAATTTCCTCCACAGGGTTTGAAAACCCAATTCACTAAACTGGGACTTATTAGTAAAAATGGTATTGTGAGCTAATTCCTCCAATTTTTCCACTCTAAAATCATCTAGATGGATGAAAAATAATATAATCATTCAATTCAGATCATGCCTTCCCATTTTGGGAGGCTTTTAGTCCACAAAATATTTTCACTAAATGAGGTGAGGACATTTTTTTTACTTTCTCCTTGGAGTACCAATTACCCTTGATCAGAAGTTGTCCTTTCAACCCAATCTACCAAAGGTCATGTTGACCTTGTCTTGATGTTATGGAACTTTTTGACAAAACTATATCCTCTATTAATTCTGCTTAAGAATTTGGTGCTAAGACCTCTACAAAAGGTATACCATTTTGATTTTATTAATCCAACATGGAAGGTTCATAAGATTTCATATTTTCTACATTCACCACTAAGTAAGTGCACATATATGGGGGTATTCTATGTTTATATGTTTCATCTCCTACTTTTTCCAGTACCTCAAAGGTACCATATCAAAGAGCCTTGATTTTCTTTCTAGGGCCCTATAACATCTTCTTGTTTAACTGTAACCATACTCTATATCCCACTCTATGACTTGTAGAGTGTCTCTTGCACCTATAGATGGTTTTTCTTAATCTTCTCAACAAATTTTTATTCCCTTAAGGAATCCCCTACAAGATTTTTGCTCAATCCTCCTTGTTGTGCATATTCAATATCCAGAGGTGAAGGTGGAAAATATCGAAACCAATTTTAAAATGGGGACTTGTCAATAGAAGTATGGAATACTCTATTATAATAGTGTTCTATATATAATATTTTCATCCCAAGTATTTGGATGCTTCTAATTGTAACCCCTCAAAATCTACACCAAAGTATAGTTGACTACTTTTGTTTTCCCATTTGTCTTTGGCTCTCCTCCACTAATCACATATCCTAAATACACCTTAGATTATTGAGAAAACTCACATTTCTTTAGATATTTCTTGTCGTTTGAGCTTCTTTAATGTCTCTAGGATCTACATCAAATTTAAGATGTGATCCTACCAGGAAGAATTGCATATCAATGTATCATTCAAATAAACAATAACAAATGAATCTATAAAAGGGTGTAATATTTCATTCATTAACATCATGAATGTAGTTGGTGCATTGCATAAACCAAAAGTCATGACTAACTATTGATACAAACCTTGTCTCGTTTTGAATTGTAGGCCTCATTTCATCTATTTTCAGACGAGACCCACATATATCTCTTTTCTCAAACTATATACATTAGAACACCACTTAGCAATACAACTCTCTTTTCCACAACATATGCCTCAAACCCTAGTCGGTCTACTAAAACATAAACCAAACCCTAACAACATAAAAATAATCAACTCTACTCACCATAACACCTTAGTAACCTAGAACATGCAAACATCCTAACAACAACTTAAATCCTTTCACTTTGTTCAAACACTAGCTCATCAACCTAGTAATAGTATCATACACTCATTAGCAAACCACACAAGAAACATATAAACTCACTAGTAGCACCACCATACACAAATACTAGCAACAACATCTCTCTATAGTGGTGTGTTTGTTGATATGGAGTACCAAATACACCTTCCTTAGAGCTGGTTGTTTCCTACAAGGGAAATACAAGAAATTGATTGTTGTTAGTGAACAAACATGGATAAATAAAGCATTGTAAGTAGTGAAAACAATGAATACATAAACATAAACTAAAAACTAATAAATAAACAAATGAATAATTCCTGATGAAGAAAGCACATCAACAAAGTAATGGAAAAGGGTTCCCTTTATTGACTGTTGAATGTAGAAGAGATACAATAGATGAATAAAATACACTTGGAGAGAATTGTTTGAGCAAATATGCTCAAAAATCCTCAACAAGGAAGTGTCTTTCCTCTCCTTGGAAACTCTCTCTCTCTCAAAGAAGTATGAAAACTCTCTCAATGATGAAATCCTCTCTCAATGAAAGGCTTGATTGCCAGGGAGTAATTTTGGCAGCATAAAAATGCTTTTCTTCTTCTTTTAATTATCTCTCCTGGAACTTGTATTTATAGAGTTTCTTGGTCACTCCTCCCTCCTTGGTGCATTAATGTGGCAGTCCACCTCATAAATGAGTTGAGAGCTACTAATTCCTTGCATTTAAGTCTTCTTGGGGCTCAAGGCTCAAATTTGGTTGCTCATCATATCAATATTTGGAGTGTTTCTCAAGCAAGTGCACGTCCTCAAGTGTTGATTGGACATTTATGTGACCACACGACTATCGAAAAAACAACTGTGCGACCTCTAATTTCTGGTAATGGTGCACCTGCACAGTCTAATTTTTTAACTTGAACCTTCAGAAATATTTTGATTTTTGGTCTTCATGGTGTTTTTAGTTGAAAATGTCACCCCTATATGTGTTGATCACTGACTTTGGGTGTTTCTTAGTTTGTATAAATGAGTGGACATATTCTATATGATAATAGTTTCCCCTTGATGTATGAGGTTATAAGCAAGTGTATAGCTGAAATACATCACATTTTTCTAATATGACTAAGAGCCTTACCAACATCTTGAGAGATTGAGTAACTTAATGTGGAGATGAGTAGGGAAAATCCTTCATTGAGAATTAAAGATAACCATGCTTTGAATAAATTCTGAGATAAAAAGTTCTATATGAGGTGAGCATGTCCCATGCTCGTTATGATGGCTAATGCCTAAATATTACAATAAAACAGGAAATGGTCCTGTCAAGTCAGCGTTGATGTGGTTGATGTGCTTATGACTGATGATGACGATTTCTTGTGCCCTTAGGGGCATTTTTGACAAGTAGATAGAACTAGGTTCCCCCATGTATCAAAGGTGAAGCATTGTTGAATGGCATGCTTAGGGGTACATGGGTCTTCGACTCTGAGAACCTCCCAGGCATAAAAAAGTAAGCACCAATGAATGAGGTTCTAAGGGATGCATGGGTCTTCAACTAAATGAGAGAACTACATAGTCATAATGTACAATACTACCCTGACATGAAAAAATTGTGCTGGTGTCAAATGTCAGGGAAAACGATGACATCAATGGGCGATAATGATTCCCACTGTGCCACCCAAGGTTTTTTCATAAGGGAAGAAGAAACTAAGGTATAAATTTGATCCTAGAATATAGGTGTTGAAGTTGATAGGAAGGAAGCGCCAACCGCCAGAAATGATGATTCGTGAAGGAATAAAGATGATTGTAACCTGATGTGTCATAAAGGCATGATAATGAGAGCTGACAGTATGGATGGATATGGAAAACTTCCCGACATTGGAGCTATAATGCAAGTGGAATAAGTCAAAATAATTCTTATGGGGGAAATGTCCCTGGAGTCGGTAGGGCATCCATGGTAGGTATAAGCATGTTCTGAATGGCATGGTGAATGATGCATGAATGGGGATCGTGGTTTGATGATATAAGTGAGCTCCAACCAAGGATAACTTAGGGACTATTGCTTGGTGCAAGGCACAAAAATATGGGTGGGAATCCTTTTCCCAAAACTTTTGTGTACACTTTCCAAAAGAATGTGAAAGTGATTTTTTATGTACATGTAGGTTTTAACCTTGTACATAAATTACTTGCACACGAATTCTAAAACACAGAAAAATAAATAATGTGAGAGCATAACACATTAAACACATATACATAGAGATTTTCCCACTGGATCCCAAAACAGGGACTACCAGCTTGATTTTTCATTATGTTCCTTTCAATGTTACAATACATATTTATACATGCTGAAGCATCTGATACCATGGATTGAAAACCATCGTGTCCAATACCATGGACCGAAAACCATTGAATCCAAAAAAACATGTGCGAAAATCATGCACAAAACCATAGGTGGGTCCGCCCAACCTAACATAAGGTCCAAAACCAATATTTTCTGGGGCGCTGCTCTAGACCCCATAAAGTGGGGTTACAGGTGCCCCTCAAACCCCCTGTTAACTACGTGGAAAGAATATAACACAACCCAACATTCTCCCACTTGTTTTCTTTCCACAGGGGGCCACAAGAGAGCTTAGTCATTTTTCCAGCCCTGAAATGCCCATTGTCTCTCTACACCAAGAGAACTTCTTAGACCTCATAGATTTTGTTAATGCATCTGTAGTATTCTTCAAAGTGTCCAACTTTACCAACAACACCCTTTTTTCTTTTATCATATCCCTCACAAAGTGATACTGAACATCAATGTGCTTTGTCTTTGAATGATATGCAGGGTTCTTTGCCAAGAAAATTGCACTTTGGCTGTCACAGTCTATCCTTATAGCTCCCTGTACTAACCCCATACTTGAACACAATCTCTGCAACCAAACTACTTCCTTGCTTGCATGAGTGGCTTATATGTATTCTGCCTCTGTAGTTGATAGTGCCACTACAAATTATTTCTTACTCATCCAACTGACTGCACCTCCAAATAGGTTAAACACATACCCACTTGTAGATCTTCTCTGATCCAAATCTCTAGCCGAGTCTGCATCAACAAAGCCACGAATATCCAACACTCTGTCCAATCCTGGTCTTCCTTGGTAGCACAGACCATAATCACTAGTGCCACGCAAATACTTGAAAACCTGCTTCACTGGTGTCCAATGCTCCTTTCTTGGTTTTGACACAAACTTGCTCAATACTCCCACTGCATGTGAAATATCTGGTCTAGTACAGACCATTGCATACATTAGGCTACCGACTGCACTTGCATATGGAACACGGGACATGTCCTCTTTGTCTTCTTGTGTCTTGGGACATTGTTCAACAGATAACCTCACACCTACAAGAATAGGAACCTTCACCGGTTTACTATCCTGCATATTAAACCTCTACAGTATTTTCTCGACATAATTCCTCTGGTTTAACCAGAGCTTCCTCTTTGCTTGATCTCTTTTAATTTCCATGCCCAAAATATAGTTTGTAGCACCAAGGTCTTTCATGTCGAATTTGGAGGACAATTGTGTCTTCAAATCATGGATAATTTCTTTGTCATTTCCAACCAGCAACATATCATCCACATACAAGACCAGATAAATAACATGGTCACCAATTAATTTAAAATACACACAATTATCTACTTTGCTTCTGGTGAAGCCAAGTCCCCATATAAATGTATCAAATTTCCGATACCACATCCTTGGTGACTGTTTTAACCCATACAGAGACTTCTTTAACTTGCATACCAGTTCTTTCTTACCCTTCGCTGCAAAGCCTTTAGGTTGC
>APFE031063669.1:0-27851 GCA_000404065.3 Pinus taeda
ACTATATTTATTCACTAATGTATTTTTGTATATAATAAAATTTACTTCCATTTCTTAATACCGTAAGAAAATTTGCTCTTTTTTCTTTCTTTCTTTCTTTCAATTTTCTATATTACCCATGTATACATGTTAAAAATTAGGAAGATAAAAGTATTTAAAGATTAGAAAAGAAAATATATGATTAATCAATATTATAATTTATTAATGAAAAGAAAATCTAAGATGATAAAATTTATTTAATCATAATTTTGTTTAATTATTAATGTTCAACGTTTACTTTTAGCAGTGCTTTTTTGCCCTGAAAGTCATGGAAATTCCAACCATATTTTGAGAAAATAAGGTTTTTTGTAAATGCAAGTTACAGTTGTTGAACTTCAAAATTTTAGGTGCCTCAGACGTTTCCAAGATAAAAAAAGACATGATTCAAATACTGTCTCTACAAGATTTTTTGAATTTTTTTACCTAGATTTGGGGACTTCAAAATTTTAGGTGGCCCAGAGGTTTCCACGATTAGAAAAACTTGATTCAAATACTGTCTCTACAAGATTTTTTGAATTTTTTTTACCTAAGATTTGGGGAGGAACTCAGCCTAGCATGTTTCCTTAGTTTTTTATCTCTTAATTAATAAAGAATATTTTATAAGATAATTATTAACAATAAAATTAAAATTTTCATTTTTTTTTTTACAAAAATATCTCTCCATATAAATATATTAATTATTACTAAATAAAATCCATTCTGAATTTAAAACAATTCAAAGTTAAAACATTCTCTTAATTAATACTAAATATTGTTTTTACACTTAATGTTTATATAATTAAAATATTTATCAATTTAACATATTTATAAATACTATCACATTGGTTTGATAATATGTTTTTTTATATAATAAAATTTACTCTACCATTTTTCCTGGTTCGTAAAAATAAAGAGTGCACTCAAAATCTGCACATAGTATATAGTGTAATATGTTGATTGTTTAATATAGAGTGTACTAAATTGATTCACTAATGTATTTTGTATATAATAAAATTTACTCTCATGTATTTTTGTATATAATAAAATTTACTCTTTTTTTCTTAACGCTGTAATAAAATTTGCTATTTCTTTTTTTTTCAATTTTCAATATTACTCATTTATACATATTAAAAATAGAAAAGATAAAAAATATTTAAAGATTAGAAAAGAAAATATATGATTAATCAAATTAATTATAATTTATTAATGAAAAGAAAATTATATAGATGATAAAATTTATTTAATCATAATTTTGTTTACTTATTATTTTTCAATGTTTAGTTTTTTTCATTCTGTCAAAAATTTAATTGACAACATAGTACATAGTGTACTATATTGCTTCACTAAACATAGT
Organism: Pinus taeda; assembly: GCA_000404065.3. Classification (NCBI taxonomy): domain Eukaryota; kingdom Viridiplantae; phylum Streptophyta; class Pinopsida; order Pinales; family Pinaceae; genus Pinus; species Pinus taeda. The sequence continues at coordinate 1,373 of APFE031063669.1, forward strand.
ACATAGTGTACTATATTGATTCACTAATGTATTTTTGTATATAATAAAATTTACTCCCCATTTCTTAACACCTTAATAAAATTTGCTTCATTTTTTTTTTTTTAACTTTCTATATATTACCCATGTATACATATTAGAAATAGAAAAGATAAAAATATTTAAATATTAGAAAAGAAAATATATGATTAATCAAAGTAGTTATAATTTATTAATGAAAAGAAGATTATATAGATGATAACATTTATTCAATCAGCGTTAGTAGACACTCAATTTTTTTCATTACATAAGAAATCTAATTGGCATTTACGGAAAAAATAAATTTGAATTTTGTAATCTACGCAATTCAAATATCCAAAAATTTAAAAATACATGAGTCGTTTAATCATGCCACAATTTCGTCTAGGCAATTATTTTGTGTCTAAATCTAATGTTTTTGTTTACCAAAAATTTGCCGGTGAGTTTTTGAATTGTTTTTTGTAATGTTATCAAGAGGGTCAAGGCCATAGAAAAAAGAAAAACCGGCTGAGACATTCAAAATCCATCCTAAAAACTCAAATTACCAAAATCTTCCCAAAATTGAACCAATTGCATTAACCAAGTGCATGTGCGTCCTCTTCGAATTCCAATGGATGAATGGTATCGACTTAATAAATGTTTCAACCAAGTGCATGCGCGTCCACTTCGAATTCCAATCGTTGAATGGTATCGACTTAATAAATGTTTCGGGATCTGCCTTTTACGGTTACTGGCTTTTCCCTCTCTTCCCGTGGAATCGAACCCTTCGAGCTATCAATCCGCCTCAACCCCACATTCTATGCGCTCATATCTCTGGTTTCTTGGTGCTGCTTAGTTTTTATTTTTGCCATTTATTTTTGAGATGGAGAATAGGGGGAGCTCTGCAGGAGGTGGGTGGTGGTTTTATTTCCTTCTTTTTAGAAATGGTTGCAGTCGTTTTTTATTAGACTCTGATGATATTTATGGGCGGCGTCAGTGGCATCTTTATATTGCACTGCTTATTGCTGCTGTATCTGCTGTTTTGGCCTCTGGTTGATCCCGGAAGGCTGTGAGTGGGTAGGGAGACGCAGGAGGTCGGGCGGCGTACCCATTCCTGGTCCCAAAGGATAGCCCATCATCAGAAGTCTGCTGGACATGAGCATGGGTGTTGCTCACCGCAAGCTCACATATCTGGCTCATCTTCATGGCGCCAAGAAGCTTATGGCCTTTAGCTTAGGCTCCACGCCCGCCGTTATTACATCGGATCCTAAAGTGGCCAGGGAGCTGCTCAACTCTCCTCATTTCGCCAACAGACCCCTCAAGCAACCTGCGCAGCAGTTGTTGTTTGGGCGGGCCATTGGCTTTGCACCCAATGGGGACTACTGGAGGCTGCTCAGGAGAATTTCTTCCACGCATCTTTTCGCTCCGCGCAGAATCGCTGCTCACGAGCCTGGTCGCCAGGCCGATGCTCTCGGAATGCTTCTTGACATTCAGAAGCAATGTCAGTCCAGCGGTGTTGTTAGGGTTCGACGACACCTGCAAGGAGCTGCGCTGAACAATATCATGGGCAGCGTGTTTGGAAGAAGGTTCGATATGTCATGTACTTCTACTTGTGAAGAAGTGAAGGAGGTGCGGGAGATGGTGGATGAGGGTTTCGAGCTGTTGGGAGCGTTCAACTGGGCGGATCATCTACCATGGCTGCGACCGCTGGACCCTCTTCGAATAAATGCTCGTTGCGCCCGCCTTGTGCCGCGTGTGAGAGCTTTCGTTAGAAATATCATGAAGAGCACCGACGTGCAGAGCGGAACAGCGAAACGGGTGATCAATCTGATTTTGTAGATGTTCTGCTGTCGTTGCATGGAGAAGATAAGCTAGATGAGGAGGATATGATCGCTGTTCTCTGGGTCCGTACTATTGGTTTTTTCACACTCTCAACTTCTATGTATCTCTGTATTTTAGTTGAGTTTTTTCACACCGAAATTTATGAAAGAGGTGAGTTTGCTTGCCCTTGCCCTTGCCCTTGCCTTTGGGGAGGGGCATTAACCAAGTTTGGTTCTAATTTATGTAAAGTTATGTATGCAGGAGATGATTTTCCGTGGCACAGACACGACGGCTCTGCTGACGGAGTGGGCCATGGCAGAACTGGTGCTGAATCCAGATGCCCAGAAGAAAGCTCAGGCAGAGTTGGACGCTGTAGTGGGGCGAGACCGCAGCGTGAATGATTCGGATATCCCTAAGCTGCCCTACCTCCAAGCTGTGGTAAAAGAAGCGCTGCGAATGCATCCGCCTGGACCGCTGCTATCATGGGCGCGGCTCTCAACTGAAGATGTCAACATCAACGGAATGTGTGTTCCCGCGGGCACGACTGCCATGGTGAATGTGTGGTCGATTACTCACGACCCCAACATTTGGGAATCACCTCATGAGTTCCGTCCGGAGAGGTTTGTGGTGTCGGAAGGCGCGGAAGACGTGGATGTGAGGGGTAACGATCTGAGGCTTGCTCCTTTTGGTGCTGGTCGTCGTGTGTGCCCGGGGAAGGCTCTGGGCCTTGCCACTGTTAACCTCTGGGTGGCCAAGTTGCTCCATCATTTTGAATGGCTCCCTCATGCTGAACATCCGGTTGATCTGTCCGAGGTCCTGAAGCTGTCATGCGAAATGGCTCATCCTCTTCATTCTGTTCCCGTCATGCGGGTGCCTTTCGCTTTCATTAAATCCTCTGTCCCTGTCTCTGTCTAGTCAATTACCCCTCACCTCACCTCATGTTCTGTTTGTCAGTATTACTGGGCTCTGTATTTCGATTGCAAGTGGTACACTCTCTGACCCATCGTCATAAGAAGAGATTGTGTGTTTTTGTGATGGATAGAACAAGGGTGGTGATTTTGATTTCGAATTATTGTAAGCTGTGTGTGTGTATGCTGCACATTAAGGTTAGGTTATCCGACGTGTGAGCATATTTCGACAATAAAGATGATGAGTTACCGCCCATATCAATCTTGTCTTGCCGCTATTACTATGTTAAATAATTTCATACCGTTGTCCGATCCATGCAGAATTCTGTTAGCTTATTATTTTCTTTTCGTTTCGTTGGGTGAAAAGGTCCATACAGATTGCAAAATCTAAGACAAGAGATCTATAAAATCTAAAGCAACAATATAAGCATTGTATGTTGGATTTAGAGACGTCTAATTACAATAATTAGGTTGGACATGCATGCATTATGATTATGATATCAAATACTGTCAGGAAGATTACGTTTATGTAATGATTAAATATGCCAAATAATGTGATTAATTTAGTTATGGCATTAAACGTATTTAAATAATCTCGTCGTCGGAGGATCTGTTGCAGTTCTTCGTCAATGAAAAAATAAGCAATAAACGAACGAACAGGTGGCGAAGCGTTTCTCGGGACCTTAAATATGAGCGGTACCTACTATCAACACGTCTGCCAAGATCGATATGGCGGCGTCCACGGCTTCTTCTTTGACCCACATTCTCAACCGTACGAACACACAGAGACGGGCATGGGTCGGCCCGCTGCTAAAATATTGCTTCAGCCTGTTGAATCCAGAAGCAGCTAAAACCAAAGCGGCCCACCACGGTTTGTTGTTTCTCCTTTAAAATAGAGACGAGTGCGGGAAAATAGAAATGTGGACATAAAAAATATATAAAGATTAGTTACTGTGAATGCTTTTTTGGATCAATAATTTTTTTTAATGATTTTGTATCCCCTGTTAAGTGAAAGACATCAGGAGGTTAGGTATATTACAAAGTTCAAATAGCTTTAAATAAAGAAATTGTTAAAAAATAAGTTTAAGAGTAGTTTGAATTTTAAAAGACATTGAATTAATAAAATAATTTCTATTCATTTATTAAAAGAATTTATTATTGATTAGTCAAAGGTGGTAGATTAAAACAATTTATCATTATCAACATAATAGTCAAAAGATGGTAGATTAAAACAATTTATCATTATCAATACGAAGTGTGATTAATCAAAGATGGTAGATTAATTGGATTGATGTTGTCAAAGTCTCCATCTAGCAAAAACACAATAACATATGATGATAAAATGATTTAATGACATTATTTAAATCTTTTTTTTCAACCTAGCATTATAGGTTACAACAATCTCAAAACATAATTTAGACAAGTAGGAACTAGTTTTCATAATTTGTTAGGGTTGGTTTTTATTGTTGAAACATGCTCTCATATGGGTATTTTGGTTAACTGTCTTTCAGTAAGAGATCTTAAATATGATTGAAAATCTTTTGGGTTATACAATGAAGGAATATCTCTTTAATGAATTTGCATAATAACAAAGCATCTATGATGATATAAATAGTCATTTCTAATTTCAATTGTCTTTTCATTTGCTTTGAGAGGAAGACAACATTGATTATGTAGAGTAGTATTCTAGCTGTTCTAAGTTTTCGAGGCTTTTTTAGGAATATCTCCCCTCAAATTTTCGTAAAATCCACCAGGGTTTTGTTAGACTTATAAGTTTTAGTGTTATCGAATTGCCTTAGGGGTGCTAAATTTATCTATGCATTCAAAAATATATTTTAAACAAACGAATTTATAACATCATGTTAAATTTTTCCTAATCAATAGTTTGTAAATAATATTTAATATTAAGATACTAAAGGATTTACAACATTTTATATCAATAGCCAATAAATTTATCAATATCACAAGATCAAGTCCACGGTGTCTTGGATAGACAATGGTGTCTTGGATAGACAATGATAGGGTGCTATGTTATGACACTCCTTCAATGATAGGGTGCTCTGTTATGGCACTCCTTCATATAAAGTCACTGGTGCTCTGTTACGACACTCCTTCATGTGAAGTCACCGGTTCAATTTCCCGGCCCGATAGGGGTGATATATTGGACATGATGAAGATGTAGTCCTCCCAAGTTTACAAAACAAAAATTATCACAAGATCAACATTTAAAAAATATAATATTACTAATAAAATCATTTAAAAAGATAATATTACCAATAAAATCATAATATACTGAATTGGAATTGGCCATCAAAAACTCATAACATATTAAAATATTCAAAATCTAACGAAAATATATTTATTTATATACACCAATAATTCATATAAATTAAAACTATGCCAACCATAAATTTTGAAATACATGAAATTAAAGTTCTGTTCAACAAAATTCTGTCAAACAATGAAATTCTAAGTAACCTCATGTCTAAAAAGTAACGACTATAATCTAAAGAGTAAATTCTGAAATTCTTACTGATAACTTTGAGCCAAACTATGCACTATTTTGAAGTCTGGATCATTAGAATGGTGCAGTCACTGTAATCTAAGTAAATTTGAGATGCAGAGATAACTTTTCTCGAAACTATGCACTATTTTGAAGTCTTGCTCATTAGAATGGCTCTCTCAACTCCAAAGTGTATGAATTTTCGCTCGTTGAATGTTGTCAAACATTGTTGTGATTTAACGATTTAAATTATTTAGAACAATGGGGCAGTTTATTCTATTTCTATAAGGATTTGGATACAAATACATATAGAATAATGTTAATCAATTATAATTGTTAATGGACCGATTATAATTGATTGAAATAATAGCAGTAATAAATATGGACAGCCAAATTTCGGCTGCCCTAGGATTGCGGCTGAAATTTAGCTGTCAATTGACAGCCAAATTTCGGCTGCCATAGGATTGGGACTGCTATAAAAGGGCTGAGTCTCCAAGGCTTGCAATCACTAAGAAAAATAGTCTGCTCCATTGAAGACTTGATACTCTATCAAGGATAGCCAGAGAAAAGGATTGCAAGCTCTTGGAAGGATTCAAGAGCCAACAACTCAACTCAACTCAAGTAAGTTCAGCTGTGCATTATTTTCAATTTCTTACAAAGGAGTAGATCTTGGTTAGGGTTCAAAGTAATTAGGAAAACCCACAAAGTAAATCTAACACAAACATTTTGAACCTCGCAAACCAATGGAAAATGGATAACATTTTGAACCTCCCAAACCAATGGAAAATGGATAGATGTTAGAAACCTAATCTATCAAGGTTCTGGTGTACAGTTAATGCATGTCCAAGAAACTTGGAAACTCAATCTAATGGTTTCAGTGTTGTATTTATATGTACAATTTACATAATTCTTATACAGTTGAATTTATTTTCTAATATTTTGATGCAGTGGTTTATCTTCCCTGTTAAATCACTTGAGCCACTAGTTTCATGGCCTTCATGGGCGCTCTGCTTTCCCCCTTGCTCGTACTTTTTCCCTCGTATAGTTTTGCTTCCACTATGCAAAGTTTGATTGTGGAGACTTACTGTGAGAAACTTTGCTCGTTTTCTCTCAAGGGTCAGAGCGTTTGCAAAACATTCCTTGTTGAAGAGCCATTTTGTGCGAAGAATCCGTGTTGCAATTTTTTGTTGGACAAGGAGGAGGTTTTGCACATTTCCTAGTTCTGTATTCACCGTGAAGGAGAAATGTCATGCTGCGTTGATGGACGTGCTTGAGGAGACATTTTTTTATGTAGAGCAGAGCATTTTCTATTTGGATGCAGAGTTGTTTTACGTTGTCAAGGCCTGTGCTCTCCCCAACGAATGTAAGGAGAATAACAAATCTGTCTCTTTCCTGGTAAGTTGTTTCAAACTCATTCCATTGTGTGGCATCACATAAGCTCCATCCTAAAATAGAAAAGAGAACCTACATTTACACCAAGAATAGCTCTAATTACCCTCATGTCTCGATTGACACAAAACCCTCCTTCCATCATGATTGACCAGGATTTGAGATCAAGTTGCTTGAAGTTACTGCAACTAGGTTCACTTTTGTGTGCTTCATCATCCGGTACAAGCTTCCGATGTAAAGCATTATAAATTGAAAGGGTCTTATTCCCTAGTTTTTTGTTTAATAAAACAGATGCATCGCCATGAGTAGCATGAAAAACCAGTGCACCTTTGGCGCTCCTACTGGACCTAGATTCTAAACCCTCTTCCACTTTGGCCCATTTGATTCAGTGGTATCTGTGACACTTAGCTCATTCTTCAGAGTTGCGTGGAGAACACAAATTTTCATTTCAAAGATTTTTATTCAGATAATTTAAGGGCTTCAAATGTCAATATAGATTTTATTATGGTGAATTTATGCATCTTGTTGTTTCTAGCTATGCACGGGAACCATATACAACTCTAAATTAATAAAATGATGCGAAAATGCTTGATTTCAGCAGAGCACATCAATGCTGGCACTCTAGTGTAGTTAGTTGTTGTTTTTGTATATTTAGTTGTCTTGTGTTGTTTTCTTCTAGAGGAGGAGTTGGGTACTGAGTCCATTTGAGAGGAGAAGCAAGAGTGCATAGCTTGCAAATGGATGAGATAAAGACCGCGTGACTATTGGCATTGTAGAATGGTGATTATGTGCATAAACGAGCAGAGTATGAAGGTTGGTTGGATTCCATTATGATGGTCAAAAGTCATATTGTGGACGCAAGGCTTGTAGGTTTTCTCTTGGAGTGGTAAGAGATATTTGTTTCTTTGATAATAAAGTTGAATATTGAACGTCGTCAGTGTGGATAGTATGAGTGTGGATAGTATGATTAAAATGAAAATTTGTTGTTAGTTATGCAGAGAATGTTAATTTTGATTTCACATTTGCATGAAGAAGACGATTTCTAAAGAATGCCCCAATGTTCGTAAAATATGATTAAAGTGGTCTTCTATTAGGATATATAAAAGACGTTGTTTTGGTTGGAAAATTTAACCATACAAATTTAATGTGTGAGAGAGTTAATTTGATATTACTTCTATGAACAACATTTTTATGTAGAACTTCAGGAGGATAGTTGATTGAAAGGATGAAGGTGTTACAAAGGTGTCCATGAGTTTTTTTTGGGGGTAATGGCATTCGATGGAGAAAAGTTATGTATGTGTCAAAGGAAATGGTGCCTTATTTTGAAGGCTTTAATTTTGGTCATGCCTCTTGGAAGTTTCTGAATTTCTATATTTTGTTTATCATATTTGACTACAACTTTTTGACATTTAGGTGCCATCTATATCATCTATATTTTGTTTTCTAAATTGTATTGTAAGTGGGTGCATTTTCGGTTGAACTCGACACCCTTGATTTTTTTATTGTAAACTGGCCAAACCTGAGTGAGTATTAGAGTTACTGAATACTCAAATCTCCATTGTTCATAACAAATTCATAATACACTCTCTCTAACATACAAACCTATTTACAAAATTTTTAGGACAAGATTGTGTTTTTGGAGCTTGAGTCACAACTACAATGAGATGAACCACAAAAGAAGAGTTGTAATTATGAACTGGTTCTTGTTCATTACAAATCCTTGTTTGAGCTTGAATCCCATCAATAATTGAAGATTGATTAAAATAATGGAGTCATTTTAGAAGCAGATTTGCAAGTAGATGTAAAGGTTTAACCTGTACTTCCCAAGACCTTCGTCAGACCTTGGGAAGAAGTTGTGAACATAATAGAACTGGTCTCGCATATAAAAAGGATGATATTTTCATATTCCAGAATATTCCAAGCTCATCCAGTTTTTCAGTGCTGGATTTCTTCAGGATGATCCATCTTCACATGCTCATGTTGCACAACAACCACAGATTGTCATATGCCAACATTGTGATCAAGTTGGCCATAAGAAAGATCAATTTTGATCTTCATCATTGTGAGCATTGAGGTAAGCACGATCATAATTCAAACAAATGTTCCAGGAAAAAAACTCCTGCAGGAACGAAGATTCACCTTGGATGAATCACTTCTTGGTAATGGTGTTCAACAGTGAGGAAGTTATACTAGTCATACCATAGAATTCATTCTTGATTATTGACTAGTTTTGTAACAAAGGTTTCATCATCTTCTCAAAGGTATTTGACAGGGGGGAATTTATGGTAAGTTAGCATCTTCGAAGATTGATCATTCAAATATTTATCAAGTGAACCTGAGCCACAACCTGAACCTACTATTTGAGCATACAACTAGAGATAACCATAGCCATATTTAGAGTTGTATCCAAAGACAAAACAATGCCCATGAAAATGCTTTTTTTATTGGTGGCATTTGTTAAACCGTTAATTGCAGAAGATTTTGGTTTCTGCTATGGTTTTTGTTAGGGAGCGCTTCCACCAGTAGAAGACTTCATCTTCTAGCTAGACTAGGAATTGTTTCAAGAATTTCTTTGATAGTTCTAGAGTTGGTGCTCATCATTAAACCACCACTGGTTGAGACCTCGAGTTCACCTACCTTTGGGTTTGTTTTTGGTTTTCTCTTAAAAAAAATCATTTCAGAGAGCTTATTCAACCATTGGTTGTCATGCATTTTTGCATTTTAGCTCTCTTCTTTGAATCTCATATACACCCCTTCATATTAAGGGGGGAATGTTAGCCACTCAATCCGCCATGGTTCTAGTGGAAAGTTAATACATGTCCAAGAACCCTGGAAACTGAATCCAATAGTTATATTGTTGTATTTATACGTAAAATTTACATAATTCTTAATACAGTTGAATTCATTTTCCAATATTGCGATTACAAAAGTTGAGACACCAAAAGAGGAGGACATCATAAAACCATAATTTAGTTTTAAAATGGTACACTAGCTCATATGTAGAAGCAAGAACCTTAAATAAGTCCAAGAGAACCAATCATATGCCTCAGAAAGATCAATTTTGAGGATTTCCATTTGTTTTGATCATGTGGATACCTTGTTGAACATATCTAATTTCTTTATGAATTAACCTACCTTAGAAAACCAAATTGTTGCAATAAAATCACCCTTGAGAGTAATGGTTTTAGTCTCGTAATGATCACCTTCACCTTGGTAATAATTTTGTATAAACTGTTACAAAAGGAGATTAGCCAAAAATCATTAAAGTTGTTGGGATAATTTACCTTTGAGATGAGGGAGATGAGGGTGATGAATGCGAAGTTAAAATGCTAGGCATATGCCCAAGCTTGCAGATATGCTCCATGACTTGATGTTGATCCTCCTTGACCACAAAAAAATTAGTAAAAAATTTTGTGGTCTAGTCATCCTGTCTAGGATTTTCATTCTTTCTAGAATGGATAACACCAAGAGGTTCGTTTTTTGTCATAGATTGAAATAGATCATTACTCTCCTCGTAATCGAGTAGCTTTCATAACATGGCTAGAATTGAGACCATATCTCTAATATTTTCATGTTCTAGTTCCTTGAATAATTTTCGGTAGATTTTATTCAAAATGGTTGACTCCAGTATCCCATGAAGAAATATGGAATTAAAAATCACCATAATGTATAAGAGTCAGAGACCATGGAAAATATAGTAAATACAGGTATTCTTTCAACATTGGGTAATTTTTAATACATTGAGAAAGATCTATAGATTTAAAGATTTTAGTGGATGTTTCAGAGCCATCAGCTAAGTCTATCTTTAAGACCGAGAAATAGTGGAGAGCATATAAATAATTAAATAGTGTGCGCAGAGAATCAGAAGCATCATTCAAAACCTAAATGTCCACCTCAAATTAAAAAAAATAATTTATATAAAAAAATATTATATTACACCCTAAACAAAAAAATATTATACTAGATACATAATAGTATTTATAAATGAATTAGTACGTGAATAAATTAATAAAATATAGATTATATATTATTAGATTTATATAACTTAATATTATGATATAATACAATGATTATATATATATATATATTTATTTTCTAGGTTATATTATAGTATATTAATAACATAATATATTCTAATAGATCTATTATATATTATGTATAAAAAAACTATTGGTATGTAAGTAGAAAGTTAATACTATGTTAGTCTATTAATTATATTATATATTAGATATTAGAAATAGGAATTGTTAAAAGATCACTAGGCTACCATTATTATAGATCGAAACATTTTAGGTGAAAACTTCTTTTAGAATGAAAAATTTGAAAAAAATTTACATCCCTCTCATTCTTTTATAGATCTGAATGAATCTGTAATGGTTTTCTCTCTCTGCACAGACATACACAATGTTTAATCTCAACATTATTTACATTTTATTTTTGAATACTATATAGAGTGCATAACTTAAACTTGCAAGTCCAAAAAATCTTGGATTTTTGCAAAAATTGACAAAAAAAAAATTACACTTAAAAAAGAACCAAAATGTAAAATAATGTAACATGCACATTGAGACATATTATCACTACATTGTTCATATTAAAATGGTTTTTCGTTATTAATATATTTTTAGGTATGCTTCAATATTGCTTAATCTTGCATATTAAAGAATTTATTGATACGCCATGTGAAATTTATTATTATTATGAACACTTTTAGATGTAACATATTAATTTTATATTAAAAAGGGAATGAATTACACATCTCCCTCTAATTAGAATAACTTGATATTTTTTTATTTTACTTTTAACTTTCAGTTGTTTTATTTTTATTTTATTTTTTTGAACATTGAATATATATATATATATATATCCTATGTTGAAATGTTTTTGAAAAGCTACTATAACGTTTAAACATCTTACTCACTTTTTCTTTTTACTTTTAATTACTTTATCTCTTTTAAAAGTTCATATGATATTATAGTATGTCATGTGAACAATAAAATATTTTATTTATTTGGTGCAAGTCTATACTTTCAAAAATTTTATATATGGTGGGCTAGGCCCAAAATGCCCCTTTAATGTCCCAAGGCCAAGCTAAAACTACTATAGTTGAGCCTTTAACAATATGTAACATCCCTTGTCAAAAATCCATGAAATAAAGTAAATAAAGCAAAAATAATAACAAAGGTCATAGGACACATAATCCAAGCTGAATGTTGAGCAAAACATCGTAGTGTGGGTGTTCATTTGGTTTATTATGGCTAGGGAAATTGGCAAAGGCAATGACAAAGTGTTTGCAAAGGAAAAGTGGCATTAATTGACATTTTATTTATGAATATAAGGGAAATTATGAGAAAATGAAGGTGAAAGGTCATAGGTTGCATCTGAGGATGAAAAAGAAGGAAAATAATGGAAAATGAAGAAAATAGAGGTCTCATTGATAAAAATGTTTCGGAGGATCAATTCACAACCTTTAGTCGGTTCAGTTTTGGAGATCTCTCTCTATTCTCTTTATTCTCTCATATTGGGGGAAGGAAGGCAAAGGAAAGACAAGAATGAAAAGGGAAGTAAAGATCAAGAAAGGAAGAGTGAGATTACTTGCAGGTATCGAGTTGCATGTATGGTTTCCTTGCTAGTTTTCGCATGCATGGTATATGCATGTGTGTTTTGGTTCTCTTATTATCTTTGGCATGGGTTTTGCCAGGTGTGACAGTGGTTTTCAACCTTGCCTTTCCATTTCTGGATAACCATGGTTTGATGGGGTTCTATTGTTTTGGTTGAGTTGGATTGCCCGATGGTTTTCGAAATTGAGTGGGGTGGTGTAAGGAGAGAAACACAAGCCTAGGAATCCCTAGGCCGGTGAAGGTGGATTATGGTAACGCCTGATTGTGTATGACCTCATTAGGCATAGGAATCCTTGACCGGTGAATGGCGAGATATACGATAAATCCTAGAGGGTGGAACCTCATTAGCCTAGGAATCCTTGATGGGTGAAGCATGGGAAATATGGTAAATCCTAGAGGTGGAGAGAGACAAATTCCTCATGGCTTAGGTTTAAATATTCAAAGGCATCCATGCTTGTTTAGGGCCTAGTGATCTGATGGGATTGCGTTAAAGCCTAATTGTATTGATGATGGTTTCAGGCCTAGGAATCGCTCAGTGGTTATACGGTAAAGCTCGAGGAAGCTTTGATTGGTTCTGTTGTGAGTCCCACATTCATGCTTGGAATATGGAATGGGGGTGATTAGTTGAAAGAAAGATTTGGTTCAGCCTAATCCATGGTGGGGTGGTCGTTGGAAGTTCTTGCCTTGGTTGGCTTATACATACATTAATAAGAAATCATTTCCCTATGGTATTTCATGTGTAAATGTACTTGTTAATATGTGGTTTTAATAGTTGTTCTATCATTGATATTTTTCTGGTTATAGGCATGGTTTTATGACAGATCTTAGTCATGGCTTTCATTATGTTTTGATTAGGAAATGAATGAATAATGAATGTATGACCTAATAAATGATAATGCAATTATTGTGATAAGGCATAAATTCTTCTTGACGATTCTTAGATAAGTATGAGACCCCTATTCTCAAATCTGTGGTTATGACATGTAGATTACATGTTTGTGATATGTTTGACGAAATGTTTATCATGGATAGTAGGGTTTAGGTCAAGTCCTTGTACAAATGTTTTCATTAGTAGCTTTAATTAATTTTTATTTATCATTTCTGGAAGTTTCATGAAGTTCTAAGCGGAGGCTTGAGACCAGGCCCTGAAAAAGTGGCACAAAATCCGGGGTCGTTGGCTCAAAATTTCCTAAAGAAGGCCACAGTCACATGCATGCCTTATTTTGGGAGTGACTGGAGACTCTCAGTCACATGCATGGATTGTCACGACAACGACCAGGGGTCTAGCTCAACAAAATGAGTTGTTGTCTTAGGGGTTGGGAACTTGGAAGGGTTGGTTGTCTCCTAAATATTCTATAGCTTATGAGAAAGGTTAGATTGGTTTTTTTTTTACGGTTCCACTTCCTTACTTGTACATGGGGAGTTGAATCACATCATGTAACTCTTTGTCACATGTTTACCCTAGTGGACTGGTTAGCTTAGGTAAATGTGGGAGGAGGGTGTTACAAAGTTGTATTAGAGCCAGGTTCACCCCTTGGACTAGATGGGCGGAATGTGTTGGTCATGCATACATCTTAGTTGCATATGTGTTCTTTATTCTTGTGGTTTATGTGCTTGTTGTGTAGGCATGGTTGCAGTTTTGTCGCCATGTGAAAGTATATGGTGTTGTTGTTGGATGCATATGTTGTGAGTTCTTGTCAGTTATGCGCTTGTTATGCATGTTAGTGTCTATACGTCATTATACATAAATTGACATGGTTATAGTTGTCATGCATGAGGTCATGGTATGTGGTTGGTATAGTCATGCATGCTTATTGAATGATGGTTGAGATGATTTTTATATAATGCTATGATTATGTTTATACATGTATTGTGCTAATCTAGTTGATCTTGTAGATGAGATATCCTCCCCTGAACTATACTGAGGTATATTGATTATGTTATGTTTTGGTTTAAGTTGACATGGTATACTTGAAGGAAGAAAATCAAAGAGGACTAGAAAGATGGTAGACTAAAATTCACAAGACTCTCCCTATGTATCATATGATCAACATGGTGGTGGGCACTCTTCTAACTTAGAAGACACATTGAAAAGTTTGAAAGAAGAAATAAGAAGTATCAAAGCAGATAATGACATAATCATTCAAGCACATGAGAAACAAGCAGAGGTTAATGTAGTCATCCCTCAGATCTTGTCAGAATTGTAGAGAGACGTACCACTTAGGATCACTCATGGATAGGGCAACATGACTAATTGAGCCTATGGTAGCAGGTCTCATGGTGGGAACATGTGAGACAGAGATGACATGATCAGAGATGGCAGGTTCTTGGATACACCTGATAGGTAAGGGAGTGGACACAAGCTTTACTCTTGTTCTGGTTCAAACATGTATCATGGTCATCATCACTATCATCCTTATAGGAGGAGTGACCGAGGATATTTATAGGATGAGTTCAAGAAAGAAAAACCACCTACCTTTAATGGGTATTTGAAGAAGTCAGAGGATGCAGAGGCATGGCTACTCAATATGAAGAAGTTCTTTGAGTTGCATGATTACATGGAGAACATGAAGGAAAAAATAGGTATCTTGAGCCTAAAGGGAAAGCAGAAATGTGGTGGGAAGATGTGAAGCTGGTTAGAGACAGGACAAAAGAGTTGAGTTGGCATGAGTTCAAGAGGCATTTTAGGAAGAACTACTTGTCACGAGAGGTACTACGATAAAAAATCCAAGGAATTATGTGAGCTAAAGATGGGATCGAAGACAGATGAGGAGTATACGACTAAGTTCCTGGAGTTATTGAGGTATGTACCATATCTTAAGGATGAAAAAGCCAAAGTTCAAAATTTTTTCAATGGATTACCATTAGCGTTTAAAGATCAGATTGAGTATGATGAGCCTCAGTCACTTGAAGAAGTCATTGCGAAACTGAAGCACTGTTGTGAGCAATAAAAGCACAAGACAGAGTCTCAGCAAGGTTGGAGAGGGAAAGAGAAAGCTAAAGGTAAATGGTAGCCAAAAAAAACAAGAGCTCAGGATGCAGGAGAGAAAGAAAATTTATCACCTTAAAAAATTTTTAATGCACCTCAGCCTAGAGAACAACAGAATAAAGGTGATGGTAAGAGAAGGTTATAGTGTTTGACATGTGGTAAGGATCATCTCAAGAGAGATTGTCCATAGAATCAGGGTGGTAAGCCTTAGGTTTATAGTGCACAGGATGCGCAGACAGTTGAGGATGTTGGGCAGAGCATTCGACAGATTTATTCAACGCTGGATAATAGGCAGGCGAATCACCATTAATCTATTATCAAGACGGATGGTAAAATTTGGGATCAAGTTGTTTCTATTTTGATTGACCCTGGATCTAATTATAGTTATGTAAGTCCTGACCTGGTGGATAAGTGAGGTTTGAATAAAGAAGTGCATACCGAATCTTGGTTAGTGCATTCGGCTACAAGTACAAAGAAGAGAGTTCGTCATTTGGTAAGAGCTTGTAGATTCGTGTTGAATGGTATGCCCACCTTAGCACATTTGAATGTACTATTGTTGGGATCATATAGTATGCTTTTGGGTATGGGCTGGTTGTATCTTCACATGACTAAGTTGGATTGTTATGACAAAGCTATTGAATTCTTGAATGACAATGGAGAACAAAGAATCTTGCAGGGTAGGAAGAAAGCTACATCAATTAGAATGGTGACAGTTATGTAGGAAAAGGCAGTCGCAAAAAAGGGTGTGTGTTAATTGCAATGCATATTTTTAGTGATAAAGGTAAGGATGTAGAGAATGTGGAAGTTTTGAAGAGGTACCCGATCTTGCATTTGTTTCAAGGTGTGTTTTCAGCAGAGATTTCAGAGCTGTCACCTCATAGAGAAGTGAACTTCTATATTGATTTTGTACGAGGGGAAGCACCAACATCAAAGGCACCACAAGGGACGAGCACACCCGAGTTATTAGAGTTCAAGTTGTAGTTGAAGGAAATGCTTGACAAGGGATACATCAGGCCAAGTGTATCGCCTTGGGGTGCACCAATGTTGTTGTGAATAAGAAGGATGGTACTCTCAGGCTATGCATTGATTATAGGAAGTTAAACAAGGTGACCATCCAGAACAGGTATCCGTTTTGGAGGATTGATGACTTGTTCGAATAGTTGAAACAAGCAATAGTGTTCTCAAAGATTGACTAGAGATCTGAATATCATCAGGTATGCATTAAAGAAGAGGACATCTACAAGACTGATTTCCAGACCAGGTATGGGATTTATTAGTTTGTTATAGTTCCATGTGGTTTGACTAATGCTCCAGCTACTTTCATGTGCTTGATGAATAATGTGTTTCATCCTTATCTAGACAAGTTTTCCATTGTGTTCATTGATGATATATTGATATATTCTAAGAATGAGGAAGAGCATGTCGAACACTTAGCAAGAGTGTTGGGATTGCTAAGTGAGAATCAAACATATGCCAAGATTAGCAAATGCAATTTTTTTTTTTTCAGAGAGAGGTTCATTACTTGGGACTTGTTATTTCCTAGGAAGGCATATTAGTGGGTTCGGAAAATAAAAGAGTGATGATGGAGTGTTTGCCAATTTGTTATGAAAAATCTACGACTGCGGACAAAAATATCTTCCCTATGCCTGGTGGATTGACCTAAAGCAACAAAACGACAAAGGGACTAGTGTTTTCCTTAAATTAAATAGATAACAAGATGAAGCCTACTTGGAATTTTTCATATGCTTCAATCCTTCCTTATCTTGAATGCTCCAATCCTAGCTTCGATTGTTATTATTAGAACCTACACAGTGAGATAACAAAATCAAACGATCCAAAAAATACATGTAGTGTCATATAATCACTTTATTCATTAGATCAACGTGGTAGTGAAATATATGACACCATAACATCACACATAGGAAAACAAAGAACTCTTTGCATTAATAGAAATGGAGTAAGTTACAAAAAAGAAGAAGGTTTTGATCCTGTAAAAGTGCCCCTCCAAGTTCACTTGTCATTTCTTTGTCACAAAGCGCACCTCTAATCACCCTAATGCATGTAAAGATATCTCTCACATCATCAACATAAGGGTAGAATCACTTCCCAAAATCGAACAACGACCAACCAAATCCTTGTGGAATGAGGTAAATATATAGGAAGGAGAGGTAGCTCATGAATTCTTATCCACTTACCAATCTAGGCTTGAGATCAAAATGTGATGGGAGGATAGCGCAAGGGTTAAGATGGTGATTTCTCCAAGGTGGAATGAGGCATGATTCAAATGTTTATCCAAGGTAAATGGTTGAAACATCCTCTGGAAACTCTCAGAAGACGAATCTTCAGATTTTTTATTATATTTTTCCCGAATTTCTATAATCATCACACCCCCACAGTTTTGCACGATGCACTGCATAACACCTTGAGAGAAGGAGAGACTGCGCTACAACATAATTGCTCAGTTATGCAGGGTTCCCTGTTCCTTAAAATCACTAAAATGAAGGAGTCAAGGGGAAAAACTCAGGGATTAGGGAGATTCATGCTTAGGGCTTTATGCAAGGATGATGATAATATGTTGAAGGATATGAATTGATCTTGTTTGAAGGCCTATTGAACAGATGCGACAAAATGGCCTATAACACTAGGTATGGGCATTATGAGTTTATTGTAGTTCCATTTGGTTTGATTAATTATCCAACTAATTTCATTTGCTTGATGAATAGTGTGTTTCATCCTTATTTGGCCAAGTCTTTCATTGTGTTCATTGATGATATATTGATATATTCTAAGAATGATGAAGAGCATGTCGAACACTTAACAACACTATTGAAATTTCTAAGAGAGCATTAGTTGTATGCAAATCTTAGTAAATGCAATTTATTTGACACAAAAGTACATTACTTGGGACATGTTGTTTCCAAGGAAGGAATAGCAATGGATTCAGAAAAGATAAGAGCGATCATGGAGTGACCAGTTCCTAGAAACATGAATGAGGTAAGATCATTTATGGAACTAGTAGGTTATTATGGGATGTTCATCTGGAACTTCTCTTGGATTAGATATCCTATTACGTCAATGTAGAGACAAGGTAAGAGATTTGAATGGACCGAGGAATGTGTAGCAAGTTTTGAGCAATTAAAGCAATTGTTGACAAACACTCCAATTCTAAAGATTGAAAATCCAGAAAAGGAGTTTGCGGTGTGTACAGATCTCTGCAAGAGAGGACTTGGTGGAATCTTAATGTAGGAAGGACATGTAGTGTGCTATGAATCACAGAAGTTGAATCAGCACGAGCATAAATATTTGACACATGATCTTGAGTTGGCAGCGATTAGTAATGCATTGAATATGTGAAGGCACTATCTTCTTGGCAGGAGGTTTGTATTAATGAGTGATCATGGTGGATTGAGGTATCTGTTTCACCAACCGAATATGACTTTTAGGCAAGCTAGATGGTTGGCCATGATTAGTGAGTTTGATTTTAAGAGGCATCCATGCTTTTTTAGGGCCTAGTGATTCGACGGGATTGAGTTAGAGCCTAATTGTATTGATGATGGTTTCGGGCCTAGGAATCCCTCGATGGTTATACGGTAAGGCTCAAGGAAGCCTTGATTGGTTCTATTGTAAGTCCCACATTCATGTTTGAAATATGGCATGGGGGTGATTAGTTGAAAGAAAGATTTGGTTCAACCTAATCTATGGTGGGGTGGTTCTTGGAAGTTCTTGCCTTGGTTGGCTTATACATACATTAATAAGAAATAATTTTCCTTTGGTATTTCATGTGTAAATGTACTTTTTAATATGTGGTTTTAATAGTTGTTCTATCATTGCTATTTTTCTGGTTGTAAGCATGGTTTTATGACAGATATTAGTCATGGATTTCATTATGTTTTGATTAGGAAATGAATGAATAATGAATGTATGACCTAATAAATGATAATGCAGTTATTGTGATAAGACATAAATTCTTCTTAATGATTCTCAGATAAGTATGAGACCCCTATACTCAGATTTGTGGTTATGAGCTGTAGATTACATGTTTGTGATATGTTTGACGAAATGTTTATAATGGATAGTAGGGGTCAGGTCAAGGCTTTGTACCAATGTTCGCATTAGTAGCTTTAATTAATTTTTATTTATCATTTCTGGAAATTTCATGAAGTTCTAAGTCGAGGCCTGAGACCTGGCCCTGAAAAAGTGGCACAAAATCTGGGGTCGTTCGCTCATAATTGCCTAAAGAAGGTCACAGTCACATGCATGCCTTATTCTGGGAGTGACTGGAGGCTATCAGTCACATTCATGGATTGTCACGGGAGCGACTAGGGGTCTAGCTCAACAAAATGAGTTGTTGTCTTAGGGGTTGGGAACTTGGAAGGGTTCATTGTCTCCTAAAGATTATATAGCTTATGAGAAAGGTTAGATTGTTTTGTTTTGTCAGTTCCACTTCCTTAATTGTACATGCGGAGTCGAATCACATCATATAACTCTTTGTCACATGTTTAACCTAGTGGACCGGTTAGCTTGGGTAAATGTGGGAGGAGGTTGTTATAGAGTCATATTAGAGCTAGGTTCACCCCTTGGATTGGATGGGCGGAATGTGTTGGCCATGCATACATGTCAGTTGCATATGTGTTCTTTATTCTTGTGGTTTATGTGCTTGTTGTGTAGGCATGGCTGCAATTGTTTTTCCATGTGAAAGTAGATGGTGTTGTTGTTGGATGTATATGTTGTGAGTTCTTGTCAGTTATGCACTTGTTATGCATGTCAGTGTCTTTACATCATTATACATACATTGACATGGTTATAGTTGTCGTGCATGAGGTCATGGTATGTGGTTGGTATAGTCATGCATGCTAATTGGATGATGGTTGAGTCAATTTTTATATAATGCTATGATTATGTTTATACATGTATTGAGCTAATCTAGTTGATCTTGTAGATGAGATTTCCTCCCCTGAACTATATTGAGGTATATTGATTATGTCACTTGAAGAATTCATTGCGAAACTGAAGCACTGTTGTGAGAAATAAAAGCGCAAGACATAGTCTATGCAAGGTTTGAGAGGGAAAGAGAAAGCTAAAGGTAAATGACAACCAAAATAAACAAGAGCTTGAGATGCAGGAGAGAAAGAAAATTTATCACCTTATAAGAATTTTAATGGACTTCAGCCTAGAGAACAACAAAATAAAGGTGATGGTAAGAGAAGGTTATAGTGTTTGACATGTAAGGATCATCTCAAGAGAGATTGTCCACAGAATCAGGGTGGTATGCCTTAGGTTTATAGTACACAAGATGTGCAGACAGTTGAGGATGTTGGGCAGAGCATTCCACGGATTTATGCAACGCTGGATAATAGGCAGGCAAATCACCATTAATCTATTATCGAGACGGATGGTAAGATTTGGGATCAAGTTGTTTCTATTTTGATTGAACCTGGATCTAATTATAGGTATGTAAGTCCTGACCTGGTGGATAAGTGAGGTTTGAATAAAGAAGTGCATACAGAATCTTGGTTAGGGCATTCAACTACAAGTACAAAGAAGAGAGTTCGTCATTTGGTAAGAGCTTGTAGATTCGTGTTGAATGGTCTACCCACCTTAGCACATTTGAATGTACTATTGTTGGGATAATATAGTATGCTTTTGGGTATGGACTGGTTGTATCTTCACATGAATAAGTTGGATTGTTATGACAAAGCTATTGAATTCTTGAATGACAATGGAGAACAAAGAATCTTGCAGGGTAGGAAGAAAGCTACATCAGTTAGAATGGTGACAGTTATGTAGGAAAAGGTAGTCGCAGAAAACAGTGTGTATTAATTGCAATGCATATTTTTAGTGATAAAGGTAAGGATGTAGAGAATGCAGAAGTTATGAATAGGTACCCGATCTTGCATCCGTTTCAAGATGTGTTTTCAGCAGAGATTTCAGAGCTGTCACCTCATAGAGAAGTGAACTTCCATATTGATTTGGTGCCAGGGGAAACACCAACATCAAAGGCACCATAAGGGAGGAGCACACCAGAGTTATTAGAGTTCAAGTTGTAGTAGAAGGAAATGGTTAACAAGGGATACATCAGGCCAAGTGCATCACCTTGGGGTGCATCAATGTTTTTTGTGAATAAGAAAGATGTTACACCCAGGTTATGCATTGATTACAGGAAGTTAAACAAGGTGACCATCAAGAACAGGTATCTGTTGTTGAGGATTGATGACTTGTTTGAATAGTTGAAATGAGCAAGAGTGTTCTCGAAGATTGACTTGAGATCCAAATATCATCAGGTACGCATTAAAGAAGAGGACATCTACAAGACTGATTTCCGGACCAGGTATGGCATTTATCAGTTTGTTACAGTTCCATTAGGGTTGATTAATGCTCCAGCTAATTTCGTGTGCTTGATGAATAATGTGTTTCATCCTTATCTGGACAAGTTTTCCATTGTGTTCATTGATGACATATTGATATATTCTAAGAATGAGGAAGAGCAACACTTAGCAAGAGTGTTGGGATTTCTAAGGGAGAATCAAACGTATGCCAAGATTACAAAATGCAATTTTTTTCAGACAGAGGTTCATTACTTGGGACTTGTTATTTGCTAGGAAGGCATATTAGTGGGTTCGGAAAATATAAGAGCGGTGATGGAGTGTTTGCCAATTTGTTATGAAAAATCTACGACTGCGGACAAAAGTATCTACCCTATGCCTGGTGGATTGACCTAAAACAACAAAAAGACAAAGGGACTAATGTTTTCCTTAAAGTAAATAGATAACGAGATGAAACCTACCTAGAATTTGTCGTATGCTTCACTCCTTCCTTATCTTGAATGCTCCAATCCTAGCGTCGATTGTTATTATTAGAACCTACACAATGAGATAACACAATAAAACGATACAAAAAATATATGTAGCATCATATAATCACTTTATTCAACATATCAACATGGTAGTGAAATATAGGACACCATAACATCATATATAGGAAAACAAAGAACTCTTTGCATTAATAGAAATGGAGTGAGTTACAAAAAATAAGAAGGTTTTGATCCTGTAAAAGCACCCCTCCAAGTTCCCTTGTCATTTCCTTGTTAGAAAGTGTACCTCTAATTATCCTAATGAATGTAAGGATATCTCTCACATCATCAACATAAGGGTAAAATCACTCCCCAAAATCGAACAACAACCAACCAAATCCTTGTGGAATGAGGTAAATATATAGGAAGGAGAGGTAGCTCATGAATTCTTATCCACTTACCAATCTAGGCTTGAGATCAAAATGTGATGGGAGGATAGCGCAAGGGATAAGATGGTGATTTCTCCAAGCTCGAATAAGACAGGATTCAAATGTTTATCCAAGGTAAGTGGTTGAAACAACCTCTGGAAACTTCTGGAAGACGAAGCTTCATATTTTTTATTATTTTTTCCCGGATTTTTAGAATCATCGCACCCCCACAGTTTTGCAGGGTGCACTGCATAACACCTTGAGAGAAGGAGAGACCGCACTGCAACACAATTTCTCAGTTATGCAGGGTTCCCTGGTCCTTAAAATCACTAAAATGAAGGAGTCAAGGGGGAAAACTCAGGGATTAGGGAGATTCATGCTTAGGGCTTTATGCAATAATGATGATAATATGTTGAACGATGTGAATTGATCCAGTTTGAAGGCCTATTGACCAGATGCGACAAAATAGCCTATAACACTAGGTATGGGCATTATGAGTTTATTGTAGTTCCATTTGGTTTGACTGACTCTCCAACTGCTTTCATGTGCTTGATGAATAGTGTGTATCATCCTTATCTGGCCAAGTTTTTCATTGTGTTAATTGATGATATATTGATATATTCTAAGAACGAGGAGGAGCATGTTGAACACTTAGCAACAGTGTTGAAATTGCTAAGAGAGCATGAGTTGTATGCAAAGCTTAGTAAATGCAATTTATTTCACACAAAAGTACATTACTTGGGACATGTTGTTTCCAGGGAAGGCATAACAATGGATTCAGAAAGGATAAGAGCGATCATGGAGTGACCAGTTTCGAGAAACATGCATGAGGTAAGATCATTTATGGATCTAGTAAGTTATTATAGGATGTTCATCTAGATCTTCTCTTGGATTACGTATCCTATTACGTCACTGCAGAGGCAAGGTAAGATATTTGAATGGACCGAGGAATGTGCAGCGAGTTTTGAGCAATTAAAGTAGTTGTTTACAAATACTCCAGTTCTAAAGATTGAAAATCCAGACAAGGAGTTTGCGGTGTGTATAGATGCCTACAAGAGAGGACTTGGTGGAGTCTTAATATAGGAAGGACATGTAGTGTGCTATGAGTCACATAAGTTGGATGAGCACGAGCATAAATATTTGACACATGATCTTGAGTTGACAACGATTAATCATGCATTGAAGATGTGGAGGCACTATCTTCTTGGCAGGAGGTTTGTATTAACGAGCAATCACGGTGGATTGAGGTATCTGTTTCACCAACCGAATATGAATTTCAGGAAAGCTAGATGGTTGGCCATGATTAGTGACTTTGATTTTAAGATCCGATACATTAAGGGATAGGGAAACAAGGTTGTAGATGTTCTTAGTAGGAGTGTGTAGGTGAATCATATAACAACTATGAGTTATTATGGGACATATTTATAGGATCAGATCTCACAGGAAGGACAACATGATGACAGGTACATGGATCTTAGGCAAAGGTTACAACATGGCATAAGGAATCAGGATGTTGACTATCATTTCACAATGGATGGTTTGGTTAGATTTAGGGACAAGATCTATGTTTTGAATAAAAGTGAGCTCAAGAAGAGTATCTTGCGAGAATTCCATGCGAAACTGTACTCAGGGCACCCAAGATACCAGAAGACATTGACAACGGTGAAAACATTTTATTATTGGTTCAATCTAAAGAAGGAAGTGGTGGAGTTTGTGGCTAGATGCTTGGATCGTCAATAGGTAAAAGCAGAATGTAAGCACACAGGCAGATTACTACAGTCGATTCTGATTCTAGAGTGGAAATGGGAAGTCATTTCCATGGATTTCATCACATGTTTTCCAAGGAAATCTAGACAACATTATTCCATCATGGTAGTGGTGGACATGTTCAAAATTATAATTAACTTGTAAAAATTTACATTTAGATGAAGCTTATGAAAAATTAACCTATTTATCATACATGAGATCTCTTCACGTTGAAAATGAAATTAGAAGAACTTTATAGGAATTTGTTATTTTTAGAACTCGGAAGGGAAATAACAATAAGATTAATCTTTTATAGTTGTATTTTTTACTATATTTTAATATAATGTAATATATAAATTTATATCATAAAACATTTATTTATTAATAATATGTTGGAAAAGTAAATAATATAATTCTTAAAATAAGTATTTGATATAAATTTTGGTTTTTATCTTTAATTATTAATAAGAATATTTCATAGATAATTATTAACAATTAGTTTTTCAATTTTCAAATTTTTTTTTTTTTAAACAAAAATGTCTCTCCATATAAATATTATTAATTTTTACTGAATAAAATCCATCTAATATTTAAAAAACAATTAAAAGTAAAACATTCTCTTAATAATATTAAAATATTATTTACACTTAATATTTATATAATTAAAATATTTATCCATTTAATATATTTAGAAATATTATATAAATATTTATCAATTTAATATATTTATAAATATTATTACATTGATTTGATAATATATTATTTTATATATTAAAATTTCTCCTGCTTAATTTTATATTTTATTTTATTTTATTTCTCGTGCTTAGTAAAAATAAAGAGTGTGCTCAAATCGAAACATAGTACATAGTGTACTATGTTGATTGTTTAGTACATGCTGTACTAAAATGATTCACTAATGTATTTTTGTATATAATAAAATTTACTTTCATGTATTTTATTATCTATATATATTAATATATATAATATATTTTTTTTTTCTTAACACTAATAATTTTTTTTTCAATTTTTAATAATACACATGTATATATATTAAAAATAGAAAAGATAAAAATATTTAAAGATTAGAAAGGAAAATATATGATTAATCAAATTAATTATAATTTATTAATGAAAAGAAAATTATATAGATGATAAAATTTATTTAATCATAATTTTGTTTACTTATTATTTTTTAACGTTTAGTTTTTTTCATTCTGTAAGAAATCTAGTTGACCACGTAGTACATAGTGTACTATGTTGATTCACTAAACATAGTACATATCGTACTATATTTATTCACTAATGTATTTTTGTATATAATAAAATTTACTTCCATTTCTTAATACCGTAAGAAAATTTGCTCTTTTTTTTCTTTCTTTCTTTTCTTTCTTTCTTTCAATTTTCTATATTACCCATGTATACATGTTAAAAATAGGAAAGATAAAAGTATTTAAAGATTAGAAAAGAAAATATATGATTAATCAAAGTAATTATAATTTATTAATGAAAAGAAAATCATATAGATGATAAAATTTATTTAATCATAATTTTGTTTAATTATTAATGTTCAACGTTTACTTTTAGCAGTGCCTTTTTGCCCTGAAAGTCATGGAAATGCCAACCATATTTTGAGAAAATAAGGTTTTTTGTAAATGCAAGTTACAGTTGTTGAACTTCAAAATTTTAGGTGCCTCAGACGTTTCCAAGATAAAAAAAGACATGATTCAAATACTGTCTCTACAAGATTTTTTGAATTTTTTTACCTAGATTCGGGAACTTCAAAATTTTAGGTGGCCCAGAGGTTTCCACGATAAAAAAACTTGATTCAAATACTGTCTCTACAAGATTTTTTGAATTTTTTTTACCTAGATTTGGGGAGGAACTCAGCCTCAGATGTTTCCTTAGTTTTTTATCTCTAATTAATAAGAATATTTTATAGATAATTATTAACAATTAAATTAAAACTTTCATTTTTTTTTTTTTTTACAAAAATATCTCTCCATATAAATATTATTAATTATTACTAAATAAAATCCATCTTGATATTTAAAAAACAATTCAAAGTAAAACATTCTCTTAATAATACTAAAATATTGTTTACACTTAATGTTTATATAATTAAAATATTTATCAATTTAACATATTTATAAATACTATCACATTGATTTGATAATATATTATTTTATATAATAAAATTTACTCTACCATTTTTCCTGGTTCGTAAAAATAAAGAGTGCAATCAAATCTGCACATAGTATATAGTGTAATAGGTTGATTGTTTAATATAGAG
>APFE031063677.1:0-16112 GCA_000404065.3 Pinus taeda
TGTCCCTTGCATCCCCTGCTGGTAAGGTCTGGGTCCATGTGGCCTCCTTTGGTTGAGGAAGTAGAGAGGTTCAGTTGCTGCCTCAGTCCCTAGGTACACGACTTTAAATCCAAGCAAGGTAGGGCATTGGTTGGTGGGGTGGTCTTCCTCACAAACGAAACATACCTCTACTGAGTGCAATGGGCACTCATTCTTAGGATGCTTCCTCATGCATATAGGACAAAAAACGACCAAAGCCCTCTCAGCTTCTTCTTTCTTTTGCTGAATTTGGAAGGTATCAAGTTGCATGACAATAGTCTGTCTCATCTTACTCTTGATGTCTTCCATCTAGTTAGCAAACTCATGCTTGGAGAAGGTGGTACTAGCTGAAAGTGGATTCCCCCTACCTCTCTTCCAGGCCACCCTAGAATGGTTTCTAAACACGGTCTTTATGTCCTCATAAGGTAGTTGATAGATGTCCCCTCTAGCCATCATGTTAAGGGTGTCCAAAATGTCTTCAGGGACTCCTCGGAGTAGAACCAGCTTCAGAGATTTCGGTTCAAGTGTGCACCTGGCCCGTTTATAACTAAGTTGGAACCTTTCCTCGTAATCTTCTAAAGACTCATCGCTTCCCATGGTCATCCGAAAGATTTCTCCCTTGGTTTCCTTGGACCTACAGTAGTCCCGATATTTGGCATTGAAAGCTTGCTGCATCTGAGCCCAAGTGGTGATACTGTTTCCAGGTAACCCAATGAACCAGCGTAATGCTGCGTCCTTGAGGGTAGAGGGAAAGAGTTTCAACTTTTGCTCGTCCTCAACATAGTCATAAGTTCGACAAAGGACAAAAAAATCGAACAGGAAGGTATCAGGGTCTTCAGTAGTCAATCCATGGAAGTGAGGTAAAGCTGAGGGACTTATGTTTTTCATTTTCATGTCTCCATTTGTCCCTCGGATAGGAAAGGCACCTTCTATTCTCTCATCTTCTCTTCTACCATTTCGATTTTCATCCATGGCTTCAGATGGAATGTTCTCTAACTCTTCTTATGTTATAGGATCTTCGTATATCTCAGGAGGTTCACCTATAGGTTCTTCTGGCTCACTGTCACCAGAGAAGAGATAAGGTTGACTCAGTGATGTGGTGGGGGTGTTGGGTAAGAATTTGTCGGTTTTATCCTTGTTCCTACGAGGCATGAAATGGAAGGAATTTTGATTGCTTTTGTTTTTTTTCTGTTGGTAACTACAAAACTAAAATAGATTGAACTACAACTAACTATCTTGCTAAAATGAAAAGGCGGAATTGAAATGAAAGCAGGAAAGAACTGATCTATTTTGCTTAAATGAAATTGCAGGAATGAAATGCTAGGCTACGCTTGCGGAATTGAAATGCTAATCTACACTTGCAGAATTGAAATTGCGGAATTGAAATGCTAATCTATGAAAGCAGGAAATGTCTACTCTACTTTTGCGAAAATGAAATTGCAGAATGGAAATGAAATAAACTACTCAGCAGAAATTTGTAGGAGAAAATGGAAGAAAAGCAACAATCACCAATACTCTGACGCTTCCCCGGCAACGGCACCAAAAAGATGGTGGGCTCCAGTATTGCAGCAATAATGCTGCAACTCCTGGGACTCCCTTCTTTACTTTTATCAACCCGGTAGCTTGTAACAAACTTGGAAGCGATGGTGCTGCATGCACAAGTACTAGCTCTTGCCGCAGCTGTCACTTGGCCAGCTGGCACAAGTCCGCTAGGGGCTCAAGCCAACTTCTATGAGCTTTTAGAAGAAGCTTGTTAACTGATGGATGGAAGCTAGTCTCGAAGGAAGCTAATCTATTTGCAAAAAGAGATTGAAAAGCGGAAGGAAATCACAAACCCTAGCAAACCGTAATTCTACCAGCTAGTCCTACTGACACAAAGACGAGAATGAAAACTACTGAAAGAGATTCCATTACTTCTATGAAGGTAAAATGCATGTGTCTAGACTACCTCTATCTGAAGAAAACATCTTTTTGTATTTTTGATTAAGTCGTCAGTTTCATCATGCATATGCTTTCATTGTTCTTGACTGCGCAGGGGTGGATCAATGAGGCGAAATGCTTGGAAGAGGTTGGGAAGGTTTAGAGAGGGTCTAAGGAGTCCCTAACACCCTTCCAGAGAGTTTCAAAAAGCTTGGCTACCAAGAAACCTAATTTGTGAGCTTCTACAGGAAGTCTGCAGGGGTTCTACAGGATGTTCAGGAATTTCTAGAGGATGTTTAGAAATTTCTACAGGATGTTTAAAAATGGGATTTTGGAGGATGGGTGAGTGAGGGAAGATGCAGGAATGGATATTCAGGTAGGATAGGGGTCTGAAGTGGCCCAGGGACTGGTGGATGGAGTGGTGAGAAGGTGTAGATGGCTGAATTGGCTCAAAGAAGGCTAAAGCAATGATTACACAAAAAGGTAGGGTTACGTGGGAAAGAGGACAAATGTGAGACTAGGAACCTAGTTAGGAGAGAACAGATGGCTCTGATGAATCTTAGGTGGATGAAAGAGTGGTAGAGATGATCTGCACCGTGTACATTCAACTGAATCAGTAAAGTCTTGCAAGTAATCAAAGTCCTAGATAATCTAATCTAGCTAACAATAAAGTGAATGAACAACAACTTTATTTGGAAGAGAACCATATATATCAACTATGCAGTGAGACATTTCAGAGATTTGAACACATAACCAACTTCTGCAAATGAAAACAACACACTAATGATTGCATGGCAAAGCAAACTAGTGTTTTTGTTTGGGACAACACGATTACTTCAATTCCAGCCCTTGATCCAATGAGGAAGAGGTGAAACCAAAAGTGTTTGTTGGCCCTTTTCTGGAGATTTTTTTCCTGTTATTATCCTACCAATCTATTCTAAAGATATGAAGCATTTCTATTCACAAACAGTGACCTAGTTAATCAACACAACTTAATCTACCTAACAGAAATACGTTTGCAAATGCATGAAACGGAAAACAACGATGCATAAAGGAAAGATAACAGTACATAAAGGGGGGCCTAGGCTCTCATGTTGGGCCCAACCCTAAGAGCTACGGCTCCTATAGAGAACTCAGAGCTGATATAAAATAGGACTGCTTATCATTATCAAAAAATAGTCATCAGTCACAAGTTATGCCAAAATGGCTACAAGAAAACGAGCTGAAGGTGATAGCACGGTAGTGCAAAAAAATGCAATGGTTTCAAAAGTCCCTTACGAAGGCTGAGGCCTTCTCATTTATACACCACGAGGGCCCTAGCAGGCCTCCTAAATCTAAGGGACTCGGTTGTCCCAACTGTTAGTAGACAGTCCCTTCTCCACAATCTGCTTGGTTGCCTTCAAGATCCGTTTTTGGTGGCCTGTGAGCTCAGAGTTGGGGGTGGAGATCCCGAGGAAGGGCTATTTAATGTCATAGAAAACCCCCCTACGAATCCTCACCTTAAGCTTGGCGGTCACCTAGCCCATTATTGCTTGGGTTTGCTCCAACATGTGTCAAAAAACCTGAAATAAGCACGTGTTAGCCACCTAGGAAGAGTGACCACCCTTATTCATACAAATGACATGAACATACTAAAAAATAATGCATAATCTATGAAAAATGGAGGATTGAAAAAGGACTGAACAAGGATAATTAGGCAAAATGAGCCCAATAAGTTACCCAATTTGGGGCTCATTAAAAGGATTGAGTTTGTTAGCAACAATCTTGGATATAATCTTATAGATTACGTTGCATAGGGCTATGGGTCTATATTTATCCGATGTATGAGCAATCTCTTATTTGGTGATTAGGGCGATGAAGGATGTATTGAGTGCTTTCAAAATGGTTTTGTTTCACCTGGAGTCCTCCACAACGTTCAAAATGTCTTGCTTAACAATATTCCAGCAAGCTTCGAAAAAGTCCACATTGAAACCGTCCGGGCCCAATGCTTTGCCATTATGTGTTGAAAATGCAACAAGATGATGGAGCTTAGTGAAAAGAAGTCGCCTTCACTAAGTGGGCCCGCAGGCTATTTTTGGCGCAAAGTCTATTTTTAGACATATGGATCATGGTCTATGAGTTGCAGGATGCTATTTATGGATGATTGGTCATGCTGGTAAAAATAGATGGACCTCTATTTTTAGACATATGGGCGCAGAGTCTATTTTTAGACTGCCAGTCAAAAAAAAGAACAGTCGAATATTATTAGCTCTTAATAATATTTGGACTATAAACATTATCTTATCCTCTTGCAGCACTTCAGTTCGAGCTACGGATGTGGCACATGCAACTTCTAGAAGGAAATACGCTTTTCCTATGGGTTAGTTGAGCTACTGCATGATGGACTTCAGTTAGAACTCAAGTGATTGAGTTTGGTGGAGTTGATTGAGGAGTTGATGGAGTTGTGTTCAGTTTGACTTAGTTGAACTAGTTGTATTTAGTCTAACTGAACAAATACACTAGTGATGAGTGGTGTGAATTAATTATTAATTAATTCACTAATTATTAACTCATAAATCAACTAAAGAATACATCAGTTCACTCAGTGCATGGACAGTTCAGTGGAGACAAGTGTTAAAGGTGGGTGAAAGGGTGAGACTACTATCAGTTGTAACTATAGCTATGCATGAGATTTGCACAATCATTGATTGAGATTGCCAATGAGGATTGCAGAGTACAAGCCAAGGGAATTAAAACTTGGATAAGATCCATTCTCAACTTGGATTGCGTAGTAGAGGCAGGCAAACAATGGAGGAGATTTGAACCCGTGGCTTGCTTGTATCTGAGCTAGTTTGTGTGTAGCAGGTGGAGATAGTACTGAGTACTTGTGAGGAGTATTGTACTATAAATTGTTACATGTTATCTATCATTATAATATACAGATAGTTCAAGGCTTTCAGCTGTATGCTTTCCCCATTACATACTGTGTTGATATGTGTGATTTATGTTTCAATGTGTGCATGTGATTGTTTTTAATTCCGCAAATTCATGATTAATGGTAGAGGAGGTTATGTATTATGCATGCATTCCGCAAATAGTGTATAATCACGATAATATTTATGAATAAGTGTTATATTATTCAAAATTTCTACATGGTATCAGAGCGAAGTTGATCATCAGATCTATTATTCAGAAAATGATTACCTTTTATTTCTTCAGGTAGAGTATGTAATCGGGCCACGTAGCCTCTGGATTCATCCTTCTTTTGGAAGGTGAGATATCCGGTAAATGCCCATACGGTCAATCTCTGTACGAGAAATAATTTGTTCTCACGAATTTTAGATCAAAAGCGGTTGAGTTTTGAGCTGGTGGAATTCGAATTTGCAGCAATGTTTTCTTGGGGTCGAAGTTGAAATGTCTTTCAATGGATTGCGATTGGAGTATGCCCTTGAAGGTAGCTAGAATTATATTGCATGGAAAGACAAGATGGAGGCGGTGTTAGATAACAATGGGTTGAAGGAGTTCATAGATGCTGAAGTCCCAAAGCCTACTGATGCTACTCAAGTTGAGGCTTGGCAAAAGAAGACAACAAAGTGTCGAAGGATTCTGTTGGAGGGAGTGAAGGATCACATTGTATCCAACTTGCATGGAAAGGATTCTCCATACTTGATGTGGAAAGCGTTGACAGATTTATTCCAAAGCAAGAGCGACCAGAGGAAGTTTGCGCTCAAGGATAAACTCAGAAACATTAAGTGTGAGAATGGAGACAGTATGCCCAAGTATCTCACGAAGTTCACCCAATGTCGAGATGAGATAGGAAGTGTGGGGATGACTGTCGATGATGAGGACTTGGTGAGATTGGCTCTCCTTGGTCTTCTGAAGAGTTGGAATTCCTATCAGGACTCTGTCAATGGTCGGGAGAAATTGCCAGGATGGGAGAGACTCTGGTCGGATCTTGTGCAAGAGGAGATAAGGCAGAATACCAGGGACGGATCTTCATCAAAGGCATCTGATGAAGAAAATTGTGCTTTGGCTGCCAAAGCAAAGAAGGGGAAGAACAAGAAAGCTTCTCATTCTAGTGCGAAAGGCAAGAAGCAGGACATGTCTAAGGTGAAGTGCTTTCACTGTCACCAGCATGGACATTATGCCACAAATTGTCCGCAGAAGAAGAAAAATAAGCAAGCTGCTAGATCTGTAGCGAGAGGGGCCTTAGCCTCGCAGTTTGAGCTGGATTTTTCACTGATCACATGCTTGATATCAAGTTTGATGGGATCAGTATGGTTCTTGGACAGTGGTGCGTCTTTTCACATTACAGGAGATTGAGATTTGTTTTCTGATCTAGATGAGCAAGATCTTGGAGTGCAATTGAGATAGGCAATGATGGTAGATACAATGCGACCAGTATCAGTACCATTTCCTTTGAGAGGTAGTCTGGTAAACCCTTCGTATTGAAGGAAGTGATGCATGTTCCAGGATTGAAGAAGAATCTTATCTCTCTGGAAATGTTAGAGTACAAGGGATATGATGTTGTCTTCAGCGAGGGAAAGGCTTTCCTGCGCAGTAAGACAACTGGAGAAACCCGAAATATAGGGGTTCGAGTCAAGAACCTTTATCGATTGCATGTAGATGGTTGCGCAACAATGGCATGCAAGGCAGAAGGAGTGGCGAGCTGGGATGATGGTGAGCTGTGGCACCAGAGATTGGGCCACCTTCACCATGGAGCTTTGAAGATACTGCAGTAGATCTCTACTGGGCTTCCTAAAGGCACTCTTGCGTAGTCAAATCAGTGCAAGGGGTGTACTTTGGGAAAATTTGTGAAAGCCACCTTTCACCAGAAGGATAATCACGCTACGATGATCCTTGAGATAATTCACACAGATGTGTGTGGACCTTTCTCAGTAGCTTCGATAGCAAAGCAAAAGTACTATGTGATCTTTGTTGATGGTTTATCTTGAAAGTGCTGGATCTTCTTCATGCAGAAGAAGAGTGAGACATACTCAAAGTTCTGTGAGTTCAAAGCACTGGTCAAGAAGGAATCAGGGAAGAAGGTGAAGGCTCTTAGGAGCGACAATGGTGGTGAATTCATCTTTGGCGAGTTCAAGGACTTCTGCAGTGCAAAAGGGATTTGAAGAGAGCTCACAGCTCCCCATAACCCACAGCAGAACCGGGTTGCTGAGCGGAAGAACAGAACAATCGTGGGTGCTGCACGGGCGATGTTGCATGATCAGGGCCTACTCCTTCACTTGTGGGTAGAGGCATACTGCAGTATATGTGCAGAACCGTTGTCCTCACAATATACTTGGCATGAGTACACCCGTGGAGGCTTATTCTGGTAAGAGGCCTGATATTTCCCATTTGAGGATTTTTGGTTCTCCTATTTACATGCATGTGACGAAGGATGCCAGGAAGAAGCTGGAGCTGACCACAAAGGTTAGGATATTTTTGGGGTACACTGATATGCCCCACAACTATCGTGTGTATTTGCCAGACAGTCGCAATAATGTTGTGCGATGGGATATCAAATTTTAGGAGGAGAAAGTCATGAAGTGTTCACTTGAGAGGGAGCCACACTTGCATGCAGATGAGGAGCTATTAGTTCCTAAGGATGAGCTTCAGGATGTGGATCAGCCACAAGATGAAGTTCATGGAGTGGAAGAGACCACTCATGCAGCGCTAACCATCAGAGGGCGAAAGCACACTACAGAAACTGAGCGACTGGCTCAAGATATAGAGAAGTTTGTAGGACCACCTACAACACAACGCAGATAGAGATAGTCACCTGATCGGTACACTAGATACATGGCTCTTATGAGCAAATGTGTCGTGACTGAGCCATCCTCTTTTGAGGAAGTTGTGAAGGATCCCGCATGGGTAGATGCCATGGTGTAAGAGTATGATTTGATTGTCAGAAACAGTGCATGGGAGATTTTCCCAAGAGAGGAGGGGAAATTAGTGGTGGGTTCAAGATGGATCTACAAAGTGAAGCAGTGCAATGATGGACTATTTGTTTATCAGGGTAAGTATGCATGGGAGATACTGGAGAAGTTCAACATGCATGGCTGCAAGCCTATTGATACTCCTCTTCCTGGAGGTTGGAGGAAGAAGGATGCTACTTCAGCGGAGGTAGTGGATGCCACTATTTATCAACAATTGGTGGGGTCGCTTATGTATCTGGTCAATACACGACCCAATATATGCTATGCTATTAACCAGCTTTCACAAGCTATGGTTAAGCCAACCAAGCTCTTCAGGAAGGTAGGCAAGCATGTATTACGTTATCTCATAGGCACATCGGGATATGGATTGTGGTACAGACAGGAGGACGAGGTGAAGCTATGTGGCTTCACAGATGCAAATTGGGTAGGGAGCCCAACGGATAGAAAAAGCACATCTGCATGTATCTTTAGTATCGGGTCAACAACAGTTTCTTGGTACAATAGGAAGAAGAGATTTGTGGCACTCAGTTCAGCAGAGGCCGAGTATATGGCAGCAAGTTTGGCTGTATGCGAGGCTATATGGATGAGGAAGATCCTGGTCGGGTTGTTCGGGTCACACTTGGAGCCTACTGTGATTTATTGTGATAAACAGAGTTGCATTAAAATCTCGGCTAATCTAGTATTTCCTGATAGATCCAAGCACATCGACATCAGGTACCATCATATCAGAGGTTGTGTGCAGCGGAGAATCATGTTACTTTCATACATTCCCACGGAGGATCAGGATGCTGATATCTTGATGAAGGTGCTCACCAGGAGAAAATTCGAATACCACAGAGGTAGGATATGGGTTGCAGATAATCCATATCTTGTTGAGAGGGAGTATTGAAAATGCAACAAGATGATGGAGCTTAGTGAAAAGAAGTCACCTTCACTAAGTGGGCCCGCAGGCTATTTTTGGCGCAAAGTCTATTTTTAGACATATGGATCATGGTCTATGAGTTTCAGGATCCTATTTATGGATGATTGGTCATGTTGGTAAAAATAGATGGACCTCTATTTTTAGACATATGGGCGGAGTCTATTTTTAGATTACCAGTCAAAAAATAGAACAGTCGAATATTATTAGCTCTTAGTAATATTTGGACTATAAACATTATCTTATCCTCTTACAGCACTTCAACTTGAGCTACGAATGTGGCACATGCAACTTCCAGAAGGAAATCCGTTTTTCATATGGGTTAGTTAAGCTATTGCATGATGGACTTCAGCTAGAACTCAAGTGATTGAGTTTGGTGGAGTTGATTGAGGAGTTGATGGAGTTGTGTTTAGTTTGACTTAGTTGAACTAGTTGTATTTAGTCTAATTGACAAATACACTAGTGATGAGTGGTGTGAATTAATTATTAATTAATTCACTAATTATTAACTCATAAATCAACTAAAGAATACATCATTTAACTCAGTGCATGGACAATTCAGTGGAGAAAAGAAATAGAGGTGGGTGAAAGGGTGAGACTACTATCAGTTGTGACTATAGCTGTGCATGATATTTGCACAATCATTGATTGATATTTCCAATGAGGATTTTGTAATACAAGCCAAGGGAATTTGAACTTGGATCAGATCCATTCTCAACTTGGATTGTGCAGTAGAGGTAGGCAAACAGTGGAGGAGATTTGAACCTGTGGCTTGTTCAGATCTGAGCTAGTTTGTGTGTAGCAGGTGGAGATAGTACTGAGTACTTGTGAGGAGTATTGTACTATGTATTGTTACATGTTCTCTACCATTATAATATATTGATAGTTTGGGGTTTTCAGCTGTATGCTTTCCCCATTACATACTGTGTTGATATGTGTGATTGATTTTTCAATGTGCACATGCGATTGTTTTTAATGCCGCAAATTGATGATCAATGGTAGAGGAGGTTATGTATTATGCATGCATTCCACAAATAGTGTATAATCACGATAATATCTATGAATAAGTGTTATATTATTCAAAATTTCTACATTCTGCATGTCTTTGAGGAATTCACTTAGCTCCCCTTCCATTACTGGTCTATTAAGGTTGAAATTGTCCTCTCTGGACACCAGTTTCAGTACATTATTAGTTACTGCCCTGATGGATTCCTCTCTATCCGAATTGTTCTCCTATGTTATACCTTGGAAGTGGTGGATTAACATAGATTCTATAGCATCATGGGAAATCTGGAGTTCCCCTCCTTCATCCTTGATCGAAGAGATTCTGTTGTGAGATCTATTGGCCATAGTGGTTCTATGAAAAAACCTAGTGTTACACTTTCCTTCTTTGAGCCATTGAACTCTGGACTTTTGTTTCCAAAATGTTTCCTCTTTTTTACATGGTTTCTCCCATTCATGAAAATGTTTATCCGCTTGATCACTGATATATTTATCAAAGCCTTCCTTGATTAGAGCTTGGTTGAGAACCTCCATTTTGTTTTCAACTGCTCTCTTTTCTTCAAAAATATTATCGAAATCCTTCTTGTTCCATTCCTTAAGCCGGAGCTTGATGTGCTTTAGTCTTTTGTGAAGAAGATACATTGTGGTCCCCTGAATCTGCAAGTCTTCTGACCACCATTTTTCAATGTTGCTTGTGAAGTCTGGGTGTGACAACCAGATATTTTCAGATTTGAAAGGTTTGTTCCTAGGAGTGCCTATACCCATGATTTCCAATTGAATTGGCCAGTGGTATGAGCCTCCAAAGGGAAGAACTCGAGCTATTACCTATTTACCATTCATCATAAGATTCTCAGAGATAAAGAATCTGTTTAGCTTTGAGGCTACAAGGGATTCTCCTCCCCTCCTATTGTTCCAAGTAAAGAGGCCAATATTCCGATTAGTGTCAACAAGATTTATATTGTCAGAAAAGGTTTGGAAAGCTGTAGAGTCTTTACTTAAAGATCTTGTACCTCCTTTTTTCTCAGAAAGAGATTTGATCATGTTGAAATCCCCTCCCATGATCCAGGGTATATCTGCATGTCTGTCCCTGAGATCCACCAAGGTGTCTAGAAACCTAAGTTTGTCATCTATTCTTTGAGGACCATAAACATTTGTGACCAGAAAGGTTTCCATTACTCTGACCGGTTGAATAACAATCGATAAATAATTTCTGTATTCCTCAGCATCCAGAATGCCTATTTTGTGGGGATTCCATAGAGTGAGTATGCCCCCTGCTGTATTCTCTGCTTTTAATTCAAGAAACTCATAGATGTTGAGCCATTTTCTATGAATTTGTCTTACCTTTTGAATGGAACATTTCATTTGTTGGATGAACATTATATCCGACATTTCCTGTTTCATTATGTTACTAAGCATTCTCTGCTTTCTCTTACTACCTCGACCCCTAATATTCCAAGATGTCAACTTAATTATTAAAGATTTGTAAAGGAGTAGCTGGCTAGATCTTTCATCTTACCTGAATCAGTCATCAACTTTCCACACTCCATCAAGATTTCAGTTTGATTTTTCCTAACCCTTTTCTTGTCTAGGTTTCTATTAGTTAGTCCCAGAGTGTTTTTCATTGTTTTCACACCTCAGTTTTCCTGCTTATCTATGTTGTTCCCTCGCTCTAGCTTCTCAGACTGCATTTTCCATAGGAATAGCTATTGTATTCTACTGGGTTCTTCTTGAGGTAGAAAATCCACTCCCCCCATAGTTCCCTTCCTCAAGAATCCTTCCAGGTCTAGGTTTGCTTTGTCAAGAATCTCTAGTAGTTCATGATCCTCTGGGTCTGTATCATTCTGGGTCATTTCTTGATCCATTTCTTGCTCAGTGTCACTCATAGTGGCTTCCTTCTGGTACTCAATATTTTGTGTCTGTTCCACGTTTTCTTCCCTCTCCTTTTCTACAAAACTGCCTTCCATTACTTGATCTTCTTTAGTAATCTCTTCCTCTTCCTGAAGCACCTGGAAACTATTCTGCCTGAACTGTTGTCCTTCGCGCTGCTGATTTTTCGGTCCTCTTTTACCTCCTTTACTTCAACTAACCTCTTTTTGGAAGCTATCTAATTCTTTCATTGTGTTGATTTTTCTTTTATTTATGTCTTTGTTGAGCAGACAGTCTCTGAAAAGATGTCCATGTTCATGGCATTTGCGACATTTGAACGGAATATGCTCATAATCTACTGTTTGCACCCATTCTTCATCAAAAACTTCCAAGATCACCTCATCCAGTAGAGCTCCTGATAGATCCATTTCCAGACATATCCTAGCAAAGGAAGTATATTTTCCCCTTCTAGTGGCTTCAGAGGCTTTAACATAGTGACCTAATTTATTGCCTATGGCCGCTAAGGATTCATTTTTCTAGTAATCAAGAGGTAGAGAATAGAGCCTTACCCAGGCTGGTACTGAAGTAAAAGTTTCCCTTTCTGGAAAAAAGTTCATCATCCATGGTCTCATGTAGAGCCCTGCAGCAGCATAGAAGTAAGGCCCTCCTTCAAATATTCTATCCTTGTCTTCAATATTTGTGAACACCACCGTAAAGAATCCCTTAGACCCGAGATGAAGATCTATGCTTCCTCTAGGTTTCCAGTGGTATTTAATCCATGACTGTAAAGATTTTTCAGTGGGCCATAGTCCCATGAACTTACAGATGATGGCATATGTCCCCATGTGCTCCCTGTGCGCCTGCAGCTTTGGATTATTTAAAATAACCCTGGGAGTTATAACTGCTTTGGGTTTGCAAGGTCCCTTGCTTTTCTTGTCTTTAGTTCCCTATGTTTTGTCTTCTACCTCTTTGTCTTTTGTGTCATATTGATCCTTATCTATGGGTTCTTTTATTTCCTCTTCCGTAATTATTTTTCCCTTAATCACTGTTCCCCTAGCACTTTCTAGAGGCTTCTTGCCTCTGCTGGCCACGAACTCTTTGTAGGAGGGAGTGGAGCCCCCTCCTCTACCGCCCTTCATGGGGCGCTCTGTCTGCCAATGTCTGTGCTGATCATTGTTCGCACTCCCGCTATCTGCTTCCTCACCTCTAGCCAGAAATTCAGGAATCCATAAACAAAATATATATTGTCATTTGTTAGTACCATGCTACATCATCAATCAATTATAAATTTACTTTTAACAACTAAACATTAATTTAGTCAATTTTCTAAAAATCATTATGAGACCCCCTTGTGGGAAATTTATTCATGGGTAGTCATGGGTCGACCTTACTTATTTTGTGTGGGTGCCCCTTTCTAAGTCAGCTGACCCACCGACTCGTCGCATGGGTGCCCCTACCGGGTGGGCGCCCTAGCATTCCCAGCATGTGCGTACCTAGCACACAATGCTCCATGGCCGACTAGGCACCTCACAAACCCAGAGTATGGGCATCCACCCTGCTATGAAAACCAATCAACACAAATCATTAGCTCATAAATGAAAAGAACATATTATCACTTGTTCATACCATGTTGCATAATTGATCAATTATAAATCAAATTTTAACACATAAACATTAATTTAGTCAATTTTCTAAAAAACATTATCAGACCCCTTGGTGGGAAATTAGTTCATGGGAATTCATGGGCCAACCTTACTTCGCACTTCTTCCTAACTGTCATGTTTCCTGGTTCACTCGCCGCCCAACTCGCCCTATACGTTTTCTTAAGAACCGAAGTCAAAATTGTAGATTAAGGGGAATATTGACACCTAATCATCAGGATTGGGTGAATAACTGAAATTGATGTAAATAAAAAATAGAAAATATGAAGAGTCACTGGGAGATGAAATGAACAGTCTCTCCCTGATGTATATAATAAAGACCAACCTGAATGAAGATGAATGAATTGATTTGAGGAGTTACCTCTTGGTCTGGAAGATGCAACAAAAATAACATTTCATTTCATTAAAATCAAAATACTGAAATATGCTTACAAACAAAATGGAAATAAACTATCTCGGGTGATGGTAGCTTATCTCTGAGAAGATATGTGGCAGCTACATGCCTCTGAACTATGTTACAATGAGTCTCAATGGCCTATTTATTATTGAACAACAAGGGAAAATCCTAAACAATCAAAACCCTAACCCTAAGAGATGTAACAACAAGAGTTTGTGGGCCTCGTTGGGGTTAGTTGGGCAACCAACTTCCCATGGTCATAACTTGGACATATTATCTTTGTTTGGTGCGTACGATACCTTGTTGGAAAGGTCTCTCCAAGTACTAAAGGACTTGCTGCAAGCCCCTGCCAATGGTTCTAGGCTTGTTGTAGACCTCAAAATAACATTGTTTAGGGGGTCAAAACTACTCTGGAAGTTTAGGACCCAAAAAAATGCTAAAAATAATAAATGCTGAAATAAAAAAGGAAACATATGAAATCGACTTGAGGTATAGGTAGAATAGGTGGGTGGCCACCACTATCCACCTGGATTAGTTCTCCCTCCTTAGGAAGAAATGGTCCCCATTGTGTGTAGAGCCTCCATGAAGTGAGGAGATTTCTGTTGAACCTAATCCATGGTGAACCACTTTCCTTGGTGAAGGATTTGGCCTAATTTGACAACTCAATATAGCTGGATCCTTTGTTGGTGAGTGTTCTTGATTTGCATGTCCATGAGTTGATCAATTGTGGCCTATTCCATACAGTCTAGGTTTAGCTCTGTTGGTGTGAGTTATTCTGCAATGTTAGATGTGTCCAACAATGGTGGAAAGTATGGTTGAAGGCTATCTACATTGAACACTGGGTGCCGACCAAAGAATGATGGGATGCTAAGCTCGAAGACATTATCCCCTACAGACTTGGTGATAGTATATGACCCATATCAGAGTGGGCGAAGCTTGTGGTGGGGTTTAACGAGGTGCTCCTTCTACAAATGTAGCTAAACTTTATAACCCACCTAGAACTTGTGTGACACTTGATGTTGATCATGGCACTACTTGTACTTAGCATTGGATCTATCCAATATATCATGGACCTATTGGTAGATGTGTTGAATGTGCTCGATGAATTTGTTAACCCTATCGACTTCAGACTAAACATGAGTCGAATCTGCCTGAGTAGCTGCAAATGGTATGGCCACATCAATGGGACATAATAACTGAAATCCTAGCCCTACCTAAAAGGGGCTATGGCTAGTTGACTATGGAAAGCTCGATTGTAGCTCTGTTGGACATAGGGGAGGCTTTAATCCCATGTGAATGTATGCTTCGAGTTGTACATGCGTAGAATGTGTATGATCATCCTGTTGATGACCTTTGTTTGGCCATTAGTTTGGGGGTGGAACGCCGTGGACTTAGTAAGTTTGGTACCCAACATCGACCAAAGACTTGACCAAAATACACTTAGGAATATGTTGTCCCAATCTGAGATAATGGACTGTGGGATATCAAAGTGTATCCACACTTTCTCAAAGAAGAGCTTAGTAGTGGCCTCTGCTTTGATACTCTTCTTGCAGGCTGCCATGATGGCCAAATTAGAGAATCTATCGATGACCATGAAGACATAGTCGTTGTCATGCTTAGTAGAAATAAGGCTCGACATGTAATCCATGGAGATGGATTCCCAAGGTGTACTAGGAGGAGGTAGAGAAGTGCATAGGCATTGTTTCTGGATGGTTGGTTTGGAAATGGCATAGGCAGTGCAAGATCTAATGTACTTCCCAACATCATGACGAATTTTCGGCCAATAAAATTACTTCTTCAATACTGCCACTATTTTCTCTACTCCGAAATGTCCAACGAATTGACTATAGTGCGCCTCCCAAATCATCTTGGCACGCTCATTTGAAGGAACACATATGTGTCCCAGGTGGCATAATAATGCAAGTTCGAGGTGAAAATTCGGAGCTTTCTTCCCTTCCATGAGTGTCTAGTATGTTGTAGGTTTTAACCCCGTACAGAAATTACTTTCATATGAATTCTAAAACATATAAAATAAACAATGTGAGAGCATAACACATAAAACACATATACACAGAAATTTTCCCCTAGATCCCAAAACTGGGACTACCAGCTTGATTTTTCATTATGTTCCTTTCAGTGTTACAATACATATTTATACATGCTGAAACATCTAATACCATGGAACGAAAACCATCATGTCCAAAACCATGGACCGAAAACCATCGCGTCCAAAAACATGTGCGAAAATCATGCACAAAACCACAAGTTGGTCCGCCCAACCTAACATAGGGTCCAAAGCCAAAATTTTCCAAAGCGCTGCCCTGGACCCCATAAAGTGGGGTTACAGGTACACCTCAAACCCCCTATGACCCCCCTCCCCTGCTACACAATCAACACAGCGAAGGGGGGGGGGG